>JABUQX010030324.1:0-21451 GCA_015478945.1 Trachelipus rathkii
TATATGGATGGATTTTACAGACAGAAATGCATGCCATAGAAAGAGAGTACGAGCTCTCCTCGAATAACCGAGCGTTGGATTAATTAGGACCTCAGGTTTCTACATAATAATGCCCTTAATAACACTTTTTAAGTGTCAATAAAATAAAAAAGAAGACACAAGATACTGTCCCGCCAGTTGAGAAAACTTCCCGAATGTCAAGTGGGGCGGTCCAGTCGCTTAACAAGAGAATTTCGCGTCTCGACAATTTTTTTTGGCGAAGCCAACCTGGAAGTTTAAACTGTCTGGCCACTCTCTATGACGCAGATAAAAAGGCAGCCTCAATATGTTCTCACATGTGACAGTCACAAAACAAAACCATTGACCTTTGTGATCTGCCCTGGTATTTCTCGCCAGGATTTGGACAACATAAGGTAAGGTTCAGCCTATCACTGAAAAGAGGATTCTCTCTACTCCAGATCCCTGTTATGCAAAATCCAGCATTAGCATCCCAGCATAATAGATAGATATATCGATGAAGTAATAAGTAATAATAATAATATATATAATAATTCAATAAAATAATAAGATAATAATAATTAAATAATATAGAATAATGAATATATTAATAAATAAATAGATATAAGAATAATAATAATAATAAATAAATAATATAATAATAATAATAAGATAAATAATAATAACAAATAATAATAAATAATAAGTAATAATAATAATAATGAACATAATAATGATATAACTAATAATAACCAATATAATTAATAATGAATAATAGATAACCAATATTTGAATGAATAATCTTTAATAACTCGCCACAAGATAGAAATAAAATTAATAACTAATATGGATTGACAATAAAACAATTGGATTAATCCATTTGCATAATACCAAATACCATACGTATAATGAATAACTAGCTATAAAATTAATATATATAATAGTTAAAATAAATCTATTCTGAAACAATAAGATATTATAATAATTGTGCAAAGATGTTATTAATATGATATAAGTAATAATTTAAATATTAACAAAAATTTATAATAATATAGTAATTAATATAATAAGAGATGAATAATAATAATAAATAAATAATAATAAGATTATATAGATAATAATAATAATATAGACAATAGTATTAAATAATAATAATCTTTGTGAAAAAAATAACATCTGAATAGGCTTGAGAATAAAAATAAATATAATCATAATAATATATAGATAATATAATAATAAATTAATAATAATATAATAATATAAATTTAATATATGATAATAATAATGAATAATTATAAAAATGATGTATGAATGCTAGGCAATAGCGTAACGAAAGATCCTAAGAATAGTAATAATAATGAAAGTTATTAAATAGATAAATAATTTAAATATTACCAAGATGTCATAATAAAATTACTAAGAATATATAATAAAAAAATAATAATGAATTTAAATAACAATACCAAATAATAATACTTACTCAAAAGAATTATAATAAATAAATAATAATAAATAAATAATAATTGATAAATAGAAAGTATATTATAATAGATAATAATAATAATAAATAATAAAAATTAGAATAATACGATAATGAATTAAATAATGTGCTCAAAATAAAATAATAATGAATAATGAATAGATAAATAATATATAATAATAATAATAATAATAATATAATAATAATGAATAGAGAATAATAATATATAATAATAATAATAATAATAAATGATAACGTTATTAATAACTATATAATGATAATAATATACATACATAATTATATATATATGAATGAATAATATAATATAGATAATATAATAATAATAAATAAAAGTTAAAAAATAAAAAATCAATAAATATCATAGAGATACTAATAAGTAATAAGTAATAAATATGTCAATAATAATAATAATATAATATATAATCGAGATAGAGATAATAAAAGAATATATAATGAATGAATATCAAATTAATAAATCTGAATATCTGCAAATAATTACGCTATTTAATAAACATGCTTTTATGAGTCGTTCATTTTCCAGATGTTTTCTAATCTTTTTCTTTTTCGCTTCTTCCCAGTTACTTTGCCCTCCTTTCTTCCTCTTGTTTCTTTGTCTTTCCCTCCTCTTGCATCTCTCCTCTATTTCTTTTCTTTCTACTCTCTTACCTTCTCTTAACACAAAACCCTTTTCAACCACATAAAAGCTAATCCAATCTCTGAGATCAAATGAAGCTCTTCATTTGATTCAAAGAAACTCTTTTCCAATTAAGTAATGAAGGAGAGCTCTTATTTAGATTGCTTGACTACTACATAAAACGCACTCAAATACATACGTGCACAGATAGACCACAAAAAGTGATACGAGGAAAAGGAAGGATAGTAAATAGAGTAAAATTTTTTATTTCTTTTAATTTCAGACTAGCAATTGACCTCCTTATCACTGAATAAATATTTATCTATTAATTAAACGTATATTAGAACTTATTTTATATTAATTTATTATTATTATATATTATTATTAATTATTATTATATTATTATTTATTAATTATTATTATTATTATTTATGATATATATATATATATATATATATATATAATATATAATATATATATATATATTATATATGATATATATATTATATAATAATATATATATAATTTAATATTAAATAATAATAATAAATAGATATATGATACTATATATAATCATATATATATATATATAATTTATAATTCAAATCACAATATGATATATATATATAGTAATGTATATATATAGTATAATAAGATATATATATATATATACTAATATATTTATATAATAATATATATAATATATATATATTATTATATTATATAATATTATATAATGTATTATATATATACATTAGTAATATATATATATATATATTTATTATATAAATATATATATATAGTTACTATATTAGTAATATATATATATATATATATATATATACGTATAATATATATATAATATATATATTATAAATTATAATTATATATATAAGTATGATATATATATATAATAATATATAATATTACACATAATATATAAATTGATTTAATAGTTATATATATAATATATATATAATATTAAATATATACTATATATTATATATTTTATCTATATATATATATATTATATATATATATAATAATTATATATATATATACAGTAAATAATAATATATCTTTATTATATATATTATATATATATAATATATATATATTAACGTTATATATATATTATAGATAAATTGAATTATCGTAAATATATATATATTATATATTCATGAATATCTGAAATTATATATCGTATTATATGATATATATATTTATATATATATATAATATATATATATATTATTCATATTTATTATTATTTATATATATATATAAGTTATTAAGTTATTATTATAATTATTGATATATTATATTATATCTTATTATATTAATATATATATTATATATATATAATTATATATATATAATGATATAGTTATATGATATATATATATGATATTAAATATATATTAATATTATAAATATATAAATATATATTTATATAATATATTATATAGATAATTATCATTAAGTATAAAATATAAAACTATAAATATAGATATTTATTATATTATATATTATTATATAGTAGTTATATATTATAGTATATGATAGTATATTATTAGTAGTTGAATATTAATAGGCGTATACATTAGTTGAACCTGGTTTCTGGTTATATAATTTTCTAGTTTTATTAGTAAACTTGATATGATATTCTATTATCTGGTATTACCAATTATATAGCGATGGAGGATGATCAGCTAATATCTGGTGACTGGGCTTATGCGATGTGAATGGCAATAATTTATCTGGTTTCCCCCGTCTTTTTACTGTCCAAAGCTACCTAATATACCCAGGTATTCTGGGCATTTAGCCGCTTGAGCGGCGGTATGGTTCGTGCTAAGTCTTTGTATCCAGCGGTGGTCAAGTCTTGCGCGACTTCTAGGATCATGCCTGTCGACTGTTGTAATGATCGCTAATCAGAGGCCATAGGCGGTTGGGAGCTGATATCTTCGATCGAGCTCGTTGGTAGAGTGGTTGTCTAACAGTGAGCTGGGTGTTTTCCTTGCTGCACCGTGGGATCATGATCTTGGAAAGGTATCAAGGAGGGAGTTATGACTTCTTTGTTAATTATTTCTCTATGTTACAGGTAAGCACTGTCAGAGGTGTTACTCGTGGCGTGACCATTGTTCTTCTTTTAGTATTAACGAACTACTTTGTTATAGAGTGGTAATAGACGACTGGAGAACTAGCTCTGGATGGTCAGGTAATGCACATCACATGAACAATCCACCGATCAGGAAGTAAAATCTTCTCTGAAGATCTGTCCAACATGTTCTGGTATGGATACTCCGGGAATTGTTGTCCTTAAGCGCTCTTGGTAGTGGGTCGCCTCGTATGAGGAGAGGGAGAGAATCTGTAAGGGCGTTCAGTGCTGGAGATTTGGTAGTGCACCGAGACTCCGGGGGAGAGTCGAGGCTCGATTATCCCAGCTCCGAATCAAGTAGTATGATGAACGTAGGGGAGTTCGTCAACGTCGGTGGCTTGCAGAAGGGCTTGCTCTTCTGTGGGCTTTCGGTATGGTCGGATCTGATGAGATTTTCTCTCGGCTATGTTTGTTCTATATTTATAAGGCAAATTTATCCTCGTGTAAGTGGTGAGCAGAAGCGCTGACGATTATTTCTTTAAGGTCTAATTAAGCACATAAAGCAAAATCCAGTATTATTTCATTTTAATCGAGAAGTTTCGTACAAAAGTGTTAATGCTATAAAAAAAAAATCAACATTACTACATAATATTAATTTTTATTTATCCCAAAGAACTACAATTTCCACTTTACCCAATCTAATCAAATCCTCTGAATCCCCACCCAATTTATTTTTATCTTTGCTCATCAAACTCACAATTCACTCACAGAGAAACCACTATACGTTATGATACATTAAAAAATTCATATTTTATGGTTTAACTTTTCTAAAAATGGATTTTTGTAAATGTAATAAAACTGAAACATTGCCCGATAGCTTTCGCTAAGTAATGGCGTTTGCCTCACATTTCTGAACATCGACAATACACTTGCCTTTGATTTTTAGTGTTAAAAGGTGTTCATTTTATTTCAGATTTGCTCTATAATAAATTGTAAAAAGAAATGATATATTTAAATGCATAATTATAGCCTCTTCTTTTTGGTTCAAATAACCGATGTATTTTTTAATTATACAATTTTTGCAATTTTTAACATCTGAAATAAATAGAAAATAAGTCATTTAAATTGTAATAGATCTGTTGTGATATTTCGTTAACAATTTGCGATTGTGGTTTCATTCTGTATACGTAATTTTCTTTGGGGAAACTAATCTTAACTACTTCTATATGATATTTATGATATTTATTAATATATATATTATATATATATATATATATATATATATATACTATAAATATAGTATAATATATTATAATTATATATTAATATATATATATATATATATATATATACTATATAATTGAACTACGTTATATATATATATATTATATATAATGTAACTTTTTTTCGGGGTCCCCTTCTCATGTATTCGATATAGATTGTGAAATCGATCATGTGCCACGCAGTCCAAGTGTCTGCTTGACGCGGCCCAAACCTTTCCCTTTATCTCCCACCACCACCAAGAAATTTTGAAGTAAATCATCGGACCAATAGTTTACTTTATAAAACATAAAACATAACAAATCAACAAACAAGGAGAATTAACATTCTGAAAATGAACCAAATGCTAGCTTCTGACATCAAAAATAGCAGTATCATTCTTCATCACATATCGCAAACAATTGATCCGCCATCACTGAACTACGCTACACCATGTTTCCGTGTATTTTAAACAAAGGGAAGATATAAATCACAAAAAAAACTCCATCAATAACAAAAAACTCATATAAAAAAAACTCACATATAGACAGATTAAAGAAAGAGAGAGAGGCCGTTACGCTTGAATTCATTTATCTCAACCAGGAATATGCAGCAACAAGAAGAATATTCGTAGTTTTAATTCTGATTGGCACCAACGGAAAATTTGGCTTTGCGGCTGTGAGTTAAAAAATGCCTGTTCCATGAAACAGTGCTTGCTGATTTGGGATTGAATGGTATATGAAATTTTCATAAATATAAACAAAATGACAAAGAAAAACTGATAAAACGAGAGGTCAAAAAGAATGCCACGATCTGAAACATGTGGTTTCCACTGCTCACTTTTAGGAAATTTAAATATTAAGGAGAAACTTAGTGAGTCATACAGACTTTCAGACTTCAGTCAATGAGCATAACAAAAAGCTTAAAAAGAAACCCGAAATTTAAAACAAAAAATATCTGAAGCAGCCCTCCCACTTATTTTAGCTACGAGCCGCCACTGCTTTCAACCTTTCTTAAGATTCACAACACACAACAAATTATCTGCCTACAATTATCAAGGATCAAGGTACCATCAGCTCTCTATTTTTTTCCAACAGTCCAACACCCTCCCTTACCAAACTTATCATTAGGCAAACCGTCCATCAATCAGTTTTGAACAAACTTCGACTGGGAAAAAAAAATTTTGCCAACTTTTTTTTTTTAATTTAAAAGTTTCTAAATGTGACTTTTATTCTACAATAAGTCCTAAAACTATTAAAGTTGCAATAAATACCTTAAAGTGTAAAATACATTTTTCTTCAAACTCTAAAACTTTTATTTCCAAAAGTTTTCCCTCTTTTCATTTTCATTTTATGGTGAGTCAGAATGATAATTCAGTGGCCAACAAAAAAAATTTTTTTTTGCGCTGCTAAATATTTTAGCAGATAAACAGTAATTCAAGTGTGCTGATTTCAGTATAATGAAACATCCTTTAGTTTTATCGCAAGAATTGGCTCTAGTTCTTGAGGATACAGGGTGGTCGAGATAATGAATATTTATACAATTATCTTGTTTTTAATGCAATTTATTTTCTCAGCAGTAAGTAGTCGGTTTTAATTTGTCGTTTTAAGGGGTGAGCGTGTTTAATATATCTTTTTTTTTTCTTATTTTCAGAGACACTATTAGTAGAACGTTCACGAAAATCCTGTTTTGAAATAACCCCAATAATATTGCTGCTACATATTGCTGGTGAATATTGCGAGGGACACCGAAAGAAGAAATATTTACTAACTTGTGTGTAAAAGGCATAGCATATATCTGGCATATCTGGCATACTTTGGAAACTCGGAGACCAAGATAATTCTTGGGCTCCACATATGGTCTGGAATGGCTTGCATACTACTTACGTTAGTGGAAAATGGACGAAGAAAAGCTTTAAAAATTTGGTGTGGTCTATGGATGCGCGGGAGCAAATGAATCTACGCGTTACAATGTGACTGTTATATTTTTTGTCTGTAGTGTAATGCGGAATAGGGCAATCAATAGTTACAGACAAATGAAACGTAAACTTGAAGTAGTCCTTTGAATCTTGGAATCAGCAGAAGCGCGACCTTACCATACTCCCACCGATGCTCCCCATACTCCAGGTGTTGACTGACACTCCAGACCTATGATGTAATTGTCTATTGAAGAAGATATCCAGGATTTGGTGTGCCCACGGTGCAGAGATAGTGGTAGTGAATATAATAGAAGTACTTCTTACACACAGCAAAGTTTTCTCGCGGAAAAGGATCAATGATTAGTCAACGAGAGTTAAGTCGTCTCCAAGCAAGATTCTTGAGCTTTTAGCAATCTAGGACTTAGTGGAAAAGAACCTCGTCTCATGGAGGCCGAATGTAAAATAACTCTTTTTCGGACAAGAGAGGTGATAATCTTCTTCCATATCTTCATTGAAGAAGTAGACCTAAGTATACTGTAGGTAACATCCTGGACCTCCTAATTCAAATGGGGCTTACCTAACTGCCGACACAGGAAGAATTGCGGATTGGTTTAGTGGACTAGTTCACACGAGAAGTTTGAAGTGTGGGTTTTATTGAACAATGGCATAGTTTATGCATCGATTCAATAGGTCACTGTTCTCAACAAAACTGAAAAAAGTCGTAAATAATGAAAATAATTATAGCATGATCCTTTGCAGCAAGCTTAGATATAATGAACACTGATGAAGGAATTTGTTAGGGCCCAGAGATAAGATGGATGAAGAGTTTCAAGATATATTTGCAGATTGTTTTTTCCACGGTTTGAGTATCGAAGAAAACTCAAAGCTGGAATCGTTTAGGCACCCTCCATGATTCAGCCAAATCATCAATCAAGGGTGACAATTTCACACTAAATTCCACGATTCCATGACTAGAATATTGAGCATCTGCCTGGAACTGTTTGGTCGTTGGTTGTCAAGTTAACTTTGTTGGGCCACCCATAAATCTGCCAGAATATTAGATAGACTCGTAACTAGAAAATTTTCCAGACTTAAAAATTCTGAATGCTAATATGAGCAATAAAAGTTCACTTTCTACATAGTCACTTAGATCGCTTTTCCGGATTATCTAATGGATGTTATAGTGAGGATACATTAGGGGAAGAGTTTCCATCAAAATATTCAAAGTGATATAAGAAAGTATACCAGAGAAGAATGGAATTTACGAACACATGATGGCAGGAATATGTTTTTTGGGGCCTTCAACGCTGAGATTGTCGCATTTCTGCACAACAGAAACAATCAGATAGACAAAACAGGATATTTAAATGCATGTATGTGATTTCATCTGTAACTGAAATTCGAGGCCCGTAAGCCAGGAATTTTTTTCGAGGGGGGGCTGCGACTCTTCGCAAGTGGTTACGATTTCAAATGAACTTTTTTGCATTCACTTTTATATTCACTATTATATATATTCATATAGTATTATACTATATAATATATATATATTATATTATATATCATATATATATATATATATTAGCTATATTATATATATATATATATGGCAAGGCAGAAAACACGAGATAGATGTGGGCGAAGGGAAGAAAAAAGCTTTTTAGAGGCCGAAGGCCGAAGAAGATAAAAAAGCGTAAGACTAGAAATATTAAAGAAGATGGAAACAGGAGAGATGTCCTTGTGAGACCAGTAGAAAGTAAATGATAGATAACCGAATACTATGAATGATCGTGCTATAATGTAGAATACAGAGGGAACAAAGGAAGAAGCTGCAGACTCAGAACGAGGAGGAGGAAGAGGAGGAGGAAGGCGGAGAGATAACGGTGGAAGGGAATATGAGGAGGCTAAATAGAAAGACTGAAGTAAGGGGTACCAGCTCCAGGAGAGGGATGGATGGCCTGTGAGTTTGGTGGTGTTAGGAGGAGAGGAGCTGAAGGGAGAATACAAGTTTGATACAAGTGTGTGAGAGAAGATGGAAAGTGTGCCGAGAAAGGTGGGGCAAATGCAATAATAAAATGACCGATAATATAAAAGGCCTGAGGAGAGTGCCAGGAAGCTGGTAATGAATTATAGAGGGCATTTCCACTGATGGACATGCATGAACGTAAAAATATGATTAAGAATATTTGGGGAAGACTTCTTTAAATAATGTTAAGTATGACCCAAAACTCGAGAAACATGTATGTTCATTAGAATAGTGAAGAGGAACGCACGAACCCTCTTATTTCACACTGAGAATGGTCTTCCGGAGAAGAAATGCTGGTAAATAGTGGCAAGGAGAAGATTTCTTTGTAGCTTTCTATCGATATGCATAAGGATCTTGATTCGTGTGCAAAAGGAAAAAGCTATGGGAGGTAGAAATTAATATGGTGTGATGAAGGGTAAGAATCTAAGAAGGACAATAGAAAGTATGGTATTTGAGAGAATGTTGTTGCTAAATTGTTAGAACTGAGGTGCCGAGAACGATAGATGGTTGTGAGGTGAAAACACGGACAAAGTGAAGCTAGTGGTCAAACGTGTTTTTATCGCTCACTTGCTCCGTTTATATTATATTAGGAAACGTGGCTGAATAAGGGAAGAGGCGGGGGGGGGGGGGGGGGGGGGGGTGAAAAAGAGAGACTGGGGAGAGTTAGTGAGAGGACATAATGGCATATGCCGACGATCTTGACATGTTGGAGCGAGCGGAAGCGGAGATCTGTATCTTCGGAGAGGTGTAGAGTTGTTACGGAGGAGTTGGAGGCAGCAGGGAATGAAGATGAACGATACACAAAGACATAGAATATTACAGTATAACACTTAGCGAACTGGAGGGAGGGGATGAAGGAATGATGGTGTAAGAGGATGCAGGTGAAAGGCGGTTAAATACCTATTGACAATTTTAAATCTTGTCGGTAGGATGTATTCTAAAACAGAAGGGGAAGAAGTGGAGGAGAGATTACGCGAAGATATGGAAAATAGTATGGATTAGTATAGAAAGCGGTAGAATTTTCAGGAATTTGAACAGTAGACAAGTGGATATTGAAGTTAAGAAAAAAGGGATTTTTAACAGTATACTGACTGCGCCGACAGGCTGTCTGTACGGAGCGGAAACCATGGACAGGGACCCTACACAACGAAAGACAAAGAGGAGAGTAGAATACATAGCAGCGGAGAATGAGGGTACGATTAGTGAATCCTTATGATTGGACAAAGAGTAAGGAGAGAACAGATAAGAAATTGAAGTAATTATACAAAGATATAAGGGGGTGAAGACAGATGAGACTGAAGATGGATGTGGGAGATTGAGATGAGTGGGGATATCTGGAGAGGATGGAGGAGGAGTAGAATGGCGAAAAGAAGATGGGAATGGAACAAACAGAGGGAAGAAGGCCCAAAGAAGATACCGAAGAAGTAGCATGGGCGGAGTTAGGTGGAGGACTCTCTTGGAAAGGACTATCAAGCTACCGAAATGAAGAAAGTGCTGAAAGAAGAGGAATAGTGCAGCAGGAGAGAGGGATGTCTGGAGAAAGACGCTTGCTCGGCTGACAGGATGAAAGTATCCTTGCCTGGAGAGGAAGTGAATTATATATATATTATATAGTATCATATATGTATTATATAATATATATCATATATATATATATCATTATATATATTAAATATATAATATCTTAAATTATATTAAATATAATCAAATATAAATTTATAATATATTATATACTATATATTATAGCTATATATATTATATATATATATATATTATTAATATATATGTAAGTTGAAATATATATATATATCATAATATATAATAAATATAAGAATATATATATTAATATTTGATATGATATATAATATATAATGATAGTTAATATATATATATACTTTTATATTGATATATATATATATATATATATATATATATAGTATATTAATATATATATATTAATAATAGTATATAATAATATATATATATATATATATATGATATATATATAAATATATATAATATATACTATAGAAAAATATGACTATCTATATATATATATAATAATAATATATCTAATACTATAATTATATATAATAATATACTATTATATTATATATATATACTATATTTAATATATATATTGATATATATATATAAATATATATATATTTATATTATTACTATATATATGATATATATATATTATATTAATATAAATACTATATATAATATATTTAATATATATAATATATAGTATATATAATACTATATACATAATTAATATAATATATATGATATATATATAATATATATATATATTAATAATATATTAAATATATATAATATATTAATATATACTATATATATTATATATATATATATAATATATATATATGGATATATATATATTATATATATATAGTATAATAATATTAATCTTCTCTAGAACTTCCAAAATCGGTTTTATGGTCGAATTGTAAGTTTTCTTTTCCGTTATGGAATGGAAAGTTATTCAATATTACAATTGCTGACTTTTTGGAATCTCTTATATTGAACAGTAAAGCAGACGCTGGAAGGTCCCTCCAACACTAATCGAAATACGTTTTTAGGACCTTAATGTCGAATAGGAGTTCTTCTAACTGTTGCCTGGGCTGATACTAGCAATACTGCGAATGAAGTATCAAGAAGTGCATGTTGAAACAACCTCTTCTCACATTAGGCGAAAGACCGATCGCAGTTTTGTTTTTTTTCATGTTTCTAACAGCATTTATACGGCAGATAACACTCTCTGCTTTATGTATCCCGGAGGGTCGAAGGGTCGTTTTAATAAAAGGAGGACTGCTTTTTTCATATGCTTATAAGGTACATTGCACTTTCTGGTAAGATATACTGAAGTGAAATGATAGTGGTTTCCTTATAGAACAATCTTGTCCTCATTCGAAATTTAGATATTAACGCGTCCGGAAGTAAACACTTTACTGGGTTCCTATTATTGTTTTTCTCATCAAGTGTCATTACAACGTTCCTGGAACTATCGTAGTTCGGTTTAGAATTGTTATGTCAATACCTAAGCTTCGCATATACTAATTTTAAGCTTGTGTAGAATATATGATTTTAAAACTCAGTGTCTTGAATTTTGTCTATATTTTTTCGAGAAGTTGTAATGTTTTTTACTAAGTTTATTGCACTGACATGTCCAAATGGACACTCGTAACTGTTTGACAAGGTGTAGGTTTTGCCAAAAATTTCTTGAAACGTATAATTAGTCATTATAAAATTCTAAATTACTGATTGAATTTAACAACAACTCATATATTTAATATGGTTTCTTATCATTTCTTATTTCTTCCAATGACGAATATTGGCTCAGGAGTATCTGTTATAAAAAGGAAATGCGCTTCATGCCTCACATACCATCTGGTCTGCGCACATCTTTCTGATCCTCTTGCTATTTTGGTTACTAGAAACTCTTTTTTTTTCTGTCAGAAGTGGTTTGTGCGCTTTGGACTCGATCCGACAAACAGTGGCATATTTCAGGATGAACTAAGAAAACTTTTCGAATTGCTGAAATTTAGAGTCATGCAGTAAACATAAGATTAAAAACATGTGCTACCAATTGTGTGTTTGAGAGTTTAGAATACTCATTCGAATGACAGATTGCACTTCTCGGAATTCCGCCTCTCATGGAAGAGGCTCCATCAGATCCTTGGCCTCTTAAATTTTCGAGCTTTAAACCAGGATAGCCGAGTCTCTCCAAAATTTACATTTGCAATGCTTTCCCTGAGATTTCAATAAAAACCAAACAAATGATAGAAACTCATCTTTAAAGTAAAAGGAGTTATATACCTCCATCCACACAATCTCGCGTACCTTAACAAAGTGAAAAACTGTTCTGTTTGGGAATATATCCATTGTTTCATCAGCTGATAACTGAAAAAAAAATTAACATTATTTAAATAATTCCATATTTTTCCTTTGGCGTAATGATGTATATTATTTCATTCTGTATCATCGAACTCGTAATACATGAGTTTTTGGAAGATAGAAATAAGTGGTTTCCAACACTGGTCACGCCTCCATTGTGGGCTCCGATAACCATAAGAAGGCATTTCGTAAAATTTCCGTCATACTTTCAGCTGGAGTTGATACATTCGATACGTCCATTAGTCACTTGAAGAGCCGCTTAAATGGCAAGACCTTGCTGAACCACTCATAAACGTGATAGTTTCAAAATTAAATTTGGTACAATTTTTTCTTATTTTTTTCTTCATCATTTTTTTCTTATGTTGAGGTCATTTGTTTGACTATGGCTTTAACAAACAATTTTTTTCTTATAAGAGTTCAATATATATCTTATTATATATGATATATATTATATATATTATAATAATAATATAAATATATAGTAAATATAGTATTTTATATATTATATATGATATATATATTATATTAATATTATATACTATATATATATATGATATAGTATTATATATAAATATATATATATATATTAATCTCTATAATTATATTAATATTATAAGAAAGTTTTTTGTTTTATCTGCTGAAAAATTGCGGTGTCGGAATTTCGGGGGTTGGGCTGCAGCCCTCAGCCCGGCCGCCCCTGAGCTGAATTTGAAATGTTTTGAAACCTATTAGCATTTTTGTACTTACGCATTAAATTTGATATATATCTTTGTGTTTTTTTTTGTGAATTACGTTTCAACCCTATTAATTAAATTGTTGTTTTTTTGTAATTATGTTCATAATTGTTTATATGTTTAAGCCAATCTAGGAAAACGTAGGTCTCATTCGGAATCAGGGCAACAGTTATATAAAATGAACCTTCGAAATGTTTTGCCGCAAAATCTTTGTTGGCCATTGATAATAGGTTATTGTTATTTTTTGAAAAGAAGTCAAAAATTCTATAACTAATCTATCACTAATCTATATCACCAATTCCAAACTATGTCCAATTTAGTCGGACCAAAAAAAAAATTTAAATTATTTTTGCCGTTAACTTTTTAAATATTCATACGATCTACATTTGCAGAATATTTACAGTATAACTGAAAAGATACATCTTTTGATTTACGTTTTTTTTTTTATACCAAAGTGTTTTTCTGGTGGTTATGGGAAATTTAAAAAAAAAAAAATCCCATGAACAGCTGCAAAATATGTGGGTTTACAATTTTTTTTTAAATAAAAAAGGTGTATCTCCCTTAAAAATGGACACCCTGAAAATAAGTAGAAGCGTAAAGAAAAAGGTTATCGCAATTTTATTTCAAATAACTACAATTTTGTATTTGGAAGTAACCTTTTTCGGCATCAGATATGAAAAATTAATTACAAAAACCTTTAGATCATTGATTTCAACTATTCCTAATTTTAAAGTTATTGCGACAATGGGTATGTGTCCACTAATCAAGATGAGCAGACTGGGTATTGGGCCAACCGTTAGGTATAGAGCAGAAGAAAGTGCCCTATTGGTATCCTGACAATTTCATCAAATTAGGATGAATATTAAAAAAACATATGACAAAATTGAGTTAATAGAAAAAAAACATCTTTTCCCTTTTTCATTGTTTTTTTTTTTTCGTACTTAACACCTCCATTTAAAACAAATATATTTACAAAGTTTCATTCAAATATTATTATTATTATTATTATATTATTATTATTATAATTTATTATTATTATTATTATATTATTATTATTATTATTATTATTTATGATATTATATAAATATATTATTATTATTATTATTATTTATTATTCTATATATATATATATACGGTCATCGAGTAAAGACGCGGTAAAACAGAAAGGGAAGCGAAAAAGAGAAACATAGAGGAAGACTGCGGAAAGATGAAGAAGTATCTTGAGTGTATTGAAAGGGAAAAGAAAATTTGAGAAGGCAGCAACCATTTGGTCTTTGAGATTGTTTTTCAGAGAGAGTTGTATTTAAGTTTGTTCTGGTTTGAATACTAGTAAAATATCTTTAATATCGAAAATTTCAAAATTTTTAAAATTTAATTAATTTTTAAGTAATATCGTTTAAAAATCTGAGATGGAGGAGCAACAATATTTTCGGCAAAATTTCTTTTAATAATTTTGAATGAGATTTTAAAACAAACAAAATTTTTTTGGAAACTTTATATTCTACGAATTGTGAACAAAGCCTTTTGGTGTGAAGCTGCAAATCTCAAAGACATCGTTCGAGTCATATGAAGATTTCTCTTCGTCTGGTAGCAAGGGGCTGAAAACCCCCTTCTATCATAATTTCATTTTCATGAATGGTGTTGATAAGATTAAACCCTTATCAATCACCAACGCCACCCTGCACCTGTGCGGGATATGGTGATATGTTTAAAATAAAATTATTATTATTATTATTGTTGTTATTATTCTTTTATTATTATTATTATTATTATTATTATTTATTATTATTATTATTATTATTATTATTATTATTATTATTATTATTATTATTATTATTATTATTATTATTATTATTATTATTATTATTATTATTATTATTATTATTATTATTATTATTATTATTATTATTATTATTATTGTTGTTATTATTCTTTTTGTTATTATTATTTTTATTATTATTATTATTATTATATTATATTAATTATTATTATCATTGTTATTTTAATGTTATTATTATTAGTTATTATTATTATTATTATTTATTATTCTTAATTTATTATTATACCTCATTTTCAATTTAATATTTTTATTATTTTCATTATTAATTTTTTTAAATCTCAATTATTATTCTAATTATTATTATTATTATTATTATTATTATTATTATTAATTATTATTATATATATATATATATTTCATATTTAAATAAGCTCATGTATTCTATATATTTATATAGTATAAAATTTATTTATATAAAAATTATTGTAATAAAAGAATAATTATATAATTTAACATAAATATAATATATATACTATATATATATCATATATATATATTTATATATATATAATATTTATATATTATATATATATATTATATATATTATATTATACTATATACATATATATATATATATATTATAATATATATATAATTTTAATATAAAAAATATTATGTAATATAATATATATATATATATATATATAGATATATATATATATGTATATATATATATATATATATATATATATATATATATATATATATATATATATATTATATATATTATATTATAATACATATTATAATATATATCTATATATATATATATAGTATATATATATATATAATATATATATATATTATATATATATATATATATATATATTATATCCATATACTATATATATATATATATATATATATACATATATATAATAATATATATATATATAGTATTTATAGTATAATATATATATATATATATATATATATATATATTATATATATATATATATATATATATATATTATATATAGATAATATATAATATATATATATATATCTAGTATATATATATATATATATATACTATATATATATATATATATTATCTATATAATATATATATATATATATATATTATTAATATATATATATATAATATATATATTATATTATATTATATATATATATATTATATACTATATATATATATATATATATTATATATATATAATATATTATATTAATATATATTACAGAAATTATTGCCTTTGGATGTTTATTTGGAAAATATAGGAAAGTAGCTTCAAATTTTTTTAAAATTAATTAGTTGTTCTTCAGATAAAGCGTTTTTTCTTTAATATAAAAACTACACTTACTTTCCATTATGCACTATTTTAATTTATATAAGGTAAATATCACTTCAGTAATATACTAAACACTTTACAAAATGCAAGGATTTCAAAGTAAAAACTGCTGTTGCCATGATTTTGACACAAGAGAAACTTATATATATATATATATATATATATATATATATATATATATATATATATATATATATATATATATATATTATATATATAATATATTTTTTTTATATATATATATATATATATATATATATATATATATATATATATATATATATATAATATATATATATGATCTGAGAAATTCCATTTCCCATATCAACAATGCCGCCTAAATATCTTAAAAGTGTAACAATATTGCCCACCGCTAGAGGGCAGAGAGATTTGAGATTGTAAGGGTAGGAGCGTCATCAACGCTCTACACCGGGAGGAGTGCCCCAAGATACATAGTGGCCGGAGGCTGCCTTGCTGCAGCTCTCCCCTAGATTCAACTTATTCGAATCCATTAAATTAATTATTTGTGAAATCCTTGTGTTATACCAAGTACTATTCATTGCCCAAGTTAAACAAAGCAATTTTTGTACCAAATTAGGCAGCATAAAATTATCAATGCTCCATGCCTAATCATTATCATTTAGCCGGCTGATTTGCCGTGATATATTAAAATATGGGCTTTATTAATTGTGTTTATAAAAATTAATTACTGTGCCATTATTGCAATTATAAAATTGATTATCATCATCTGTCATACCATTTATTTCACTTGCATAATTAATAAACTTTGATCACAGAAAAACCATTTTCACTGAATTATAATCCCCATTTATTTAATTACTTATTTAATTGGTCTGAGTAATAACCTCAGATCATAAATTTGGTGACCCCAGAGTGACACGTGCAACATTGCAAAATTTGCAATATCTTGCAACATCGCAATCTGCAATAAAATATAGTACCTTCTGAACGAGCCTAAGAATTTATATTAAAAAAAAAACAGCTGACAAAACATAAGTGAAGTGCAAAGTTCCAAATTTACAGCAAGTGTTTTATTAAATTTGAAAAAAAAAAGAAGTGAAACATCATTGTTTTTAAAAATCTTTTATTTAAAAAAAAAAAAAACAAATTCCTGGCGTGAAGAAAAAAAAAATAGAAATTTGAAACGAGCTCTCCGTAACGGTCAAGTTGCTACCCAAACTCAAAGAGCCTTTAGCCTAAGTCTAAGCATTTTGAAAAAAAAAAAAAAAAAAAAAAAAAAAAAAAAAAAAAAAAAAAAACGTCCTTGTTTTAAAAAAACAAATGGCAACAAATCCACTTGAGGAAAATCTTCCCCAACAACGATGAAAAAAAATGGGGAAATAAGCAGTCTCCTTCACCCAAAATCTGTTACTTTCCCCCCATAAACGAAGATCAATCCCTTTCTTCAAGAGTTGGATACTCGGAAACATTCCCGCTCATACCCACGCGGATGGAGAAGTCAACTACAAAACCCCGCGAGGGAGGGGAAGTCAACTACCAACCGTCTCTCCCCCACAAATAAGTGTTTCTTACCCCATGACATCTCAACTCCAAAAACTACGTTAAACGTTGATGAAAAACAAACAACAAAAATTATTTTTTCTATTAAGAAAGTGCATAAACTCTAAATTTGTGTTATTACTTAAATTAGAAAGAAATACTGCGAAAATAAAGCGAAACAAATAAATATCAAAATAAGAATTTGTAAATAGAAGAAAAGTACGAACTTTTATATGTTAATAATCAGTACAGTGCACATAATTGTTTGGTAAGAAAATTAGTTAATAATAATAAAAGTGAACAATAATAACATCAATAATAATAAAAATAAAATAAAATTTAATAATAATAATAATAATAATAATAATAATAATAATAATAATAATAATAATAATAATAATAATAATAATAATAATAATAATAATAATAATAAATAATAATAATAATAATAATAATAATAATGAGAACTTTAATTATGTTATTAATAAAAATGAAATGTTATATAATCATGAAATTCCATGTAAAATAAATATGATTGTAATTGTGTCTCGTTCATAGTAATTATTGAAAAAAAAATAAAACTAAAAATATTACGACAAACTAATTCTATAATGAGGTGTCGTACATAATAAATATTATAATAATAAAGCTCAATATAATATGTAACAAAGTGAAATTGAAAAATAGAAATGTCAAATGTATTAAAATTTAAAAATTTACTTAAAAATAATGAATCAAAAATTGTGATGCCAATATGCATATTAGGCTTATATTTTAGTGTCCAGTATTTTAGACAATAAATATTGAAAGAGAGTGAATGAAAATGTCTTCTGAAAATCTGGTAATTATTGCCGTTTGAGCTTAACTCTAGACGTGATCAAGAATCATAGTCGTATTAAAGTAGAAATAGCGATAATGAAGGATATACAGAATGCGTTTCCATTCACGAAACTTTAGAAAATGTGTAGGCTTATTTTATATATCAGAGTAATAAAATAAAAGTTTAAACAAAAATGACTGTACAAGCTAAGGGCCCCTCTAGCGGACAGCTTCCATCTCACTCTGATAGAAAAAAATTGTTTACAGAAATTTATTAGGTTATAATATAATATCAAAATTATTTAATGTGCATGGTAAATTTCCACCTTCTTTTCAAATTTCAATCTCTCCATAGACTCTTGTAGCCTATCCTAATTATTAAATAAAATTATAGCAATTGTGAAAGAATACCGAAAAAAAAGTGGGCATACAAAAATCTTCAAATTTAAAAATAAAAAATTAAAATTATGTAAGTTACCGAAAAAAAATCGGCCAAACTAGAAACAGAAAATAACCGCCTCCGACAGAAAACGGAGTTAAGACTCGTCACCGCTATTCACAGCTCACAGCTGACCGAAACTTGCCTCTCGAAAAAAAAAAAAAAGAAAAAAAAAGAGAAGAAAAAAAACGAAGAAAATGTTTTGTTTTAACAAGAGAAAGAAAATGAACCGCTAATGGCGAGAATTACATAATGCATATAGAAGGAAGAAAATATTCCTTGTTTCTAAATAATGATAATTTCAATCTGAAACTAGCAAAGTTTCCTCCTAACGTCGGCCAAAGGGTCAGATCTTCACTAGAGAAAATTTGTACGTTCTTATTGAGGAAATTGTTGGAAAGAAATCAAGAGAATGAAAATGCAAACGACTCAACATGGTTAATAAGGTTGGAGGAATATATTATATGTCGGCGTCTGTTAATTGAAATGACGTGGAAATTGAAAAATTTTAAATTGGTCATTAATTATGTACATTAGGATAGAAATGTATCTTTCTCCCTTTTTGGCTATTGTAGATTCTGTCTTATTCTGTCCTATTCTATTGCTTAGTATGTAATAACTATAAATAAGTTTATAAGGGTTATTTGTGTCGAAATTTCAAACAATATTGCAATTAACACAGAGAGAAGCTTTCTTCTCTCTGTTGTTGCAAATTGTTTGATAGCCACTGCCGGGGGTAGCATTTGATCTGAGAAATTCCATTTCCATATCAAACCAATGCGCTATAATATCTCATTAAAAGTGTTAACACTTATTGCCCACCGCTTTTCTTTAAGGAACAAAAGGGCCAGAGAGATTTGAGAATGTAAGGGTAGGAGCGTCGTTTCCAACGCTCCTACACGCGGGAGGCGAGTGCCCAAGATACATAGTGGCCGGAGGCTGCCTTGCTGCAGCCTCCTCGATTCAACTTATCGATCCATTAAATTAATATTTGGTGAAATCACTTGATTGTTATCAAGTACTATTCATTGCCCAACGTTAAACAAAGCAATTTTTGTAGCCAAATTTAGCCCAGCATAACAGATTATTCAACTGCTCCCATGCTAATCAATTATCCTTTTAGCCGGCTGATTGCGTGATATATTAAAATATGGGTTTTTATTAATTGTGTTTTATAAAAAGTAATTACTGTGCCATTATTGCAATCTCTAAATTGATTATGATCATCTTCGTCATACCATTTCTATTTCACTTGCATAATAATAACTTATGATGCACAGAAAAAACCATTTTCACTGAATTATAATCCCCATTATATTTAATTACTTATTTAATCTGGTCTGAGTAATAACTCAGATCATATATAATATATATATATATATAGTACCTATATATTTACTACTATATATAATATATATATATATATATAT
>JABUQX010030325.1:0-20000 GCA_015478945.1 Trachelipus rathkii
TTGGTTCGACAACTTAGCACAGCTATCATTGTTCATATTCCAAAAAAATAAACCAATTTTGTTTACTGGCAGCGAATAAACTAGTTTCAAAGCGAGCGAACTAGTTTTGATTTCACATCGATAAAAATTTATGATTTGCTGTTGAAAGAAAATCTTTTATCGTATAAATATACATAATCCTAGCAAAGTTCTCAAACTAAAATTTTATATTCCAACCCTCCGAGAGTTTTTGCAATTTTTGGAACGAAATATCGAAACATTTTAATCTTTTTTTTTAATTTAGTTACCCTAAATTTAAATAAGTAAAGAAAACGAATTTTTAAGGGGGACAAAATTAAAAGAAATCAATAATAATAATAATAATTCTATCTAATGAAAGTGTTCAAAGCAAGATTTTATTTTCCGTCCATCCGAAAGTTTTTGAATATTTCGAAACGAAAATAGAAATAGACGATCTCCTGAAAAAACCAGTTTACTCGCCTCCAATAAATGTCCCTCCCCTGTTATTTTGTTGCTCACAATACAAGTTTGTGACAAAAAAAAGGTTTAATTGTTGCGAATATGAGAGATGATAATTATTTCATTAGATAGAATTATTATTAATTTTTATAAAAACCGTTCCGAGATTTACATAACTCTCTGAATATTGGAATATAAAATCTTGGTTAAAAAATTTTCAATAAATAAATTATTATTATTTTATTTTTTGCCTCCATAAAAATAAAAATAAAAATATAAATTAGGACAACTAAATGAAGGGTTGTAGGATAAACTTTTAGTTTAAGAACTTAGTCAAGAATGTGAATAAATATACGATTTTTGATTTTCTATAAACAGTAAATCATAAATTTATATTGATTTGAAATCAAAACTAGTTTACTCGCTGCAAAAAAAATGTCCCTCTCCCTTTTATTTTGTTGCACTTGCACACAAAAAGCTGAGGTTTGATTAAATTGGTAAATTATACTTTCAAACATCAAACGCCGAAAAAGATGCCGTGAAGCACGAACGGCGAAAAATCTCTCTTCTCAAAAATATTAAATTGCTAAATTGGATTTTCAGTTTTTCATAAATATTAAATTGGCAAATTATACTTTCAAACACCAAACGCCGTAAAAGATGCCGTGAAGCTAAAATTCGTTTAGACACCCTCTTTCAAAAATACTTAAATTGCTAAATTGGATTTTCAGTTTTTATAAAGGAGTAAATGGGCAAAATTAAGACTAACAAAACAAAAGCCGAAAAAGATGCCGACAAGTACGCATGGCGAAGGCGACGAGGCACGTATGGCGAAGGGGCAAGTATGGCTAAGGGGCACGTATGGCGAAGGGCACGTATGCGCAAGGCACGTATGCAATGGGCACGTATGGAAGGGGCACGAGCATCGTTCATATGGTAAAAAAGGTAAACCATATTGGTTTATGGCAGCCAGCGAAGCTAGTTCTTTTTGTATTAGCAGCGAGCGAACTAGTAACAATTTTGTTTATTGGCAGCGGGCGAAGTTTCAATTATGTTTATTTGCAGCGAGCGAACTAGTTTCAATTAGTTCTATATGAGGCAGCGAGGCGAACTAGTTTCAGATTATGTTATTGGCAGGGACGCGAAAACTTAGTTTTGAGTCTCATGGGGAAACTTAGATTGCTGTGAAAGAAAATCTTGATCTATTAATTTCACTATTCAGGACTAAGTTTTAAATCAAAAATTATTATTAAACCCTCCGAGAGTTTTACAAATTTCGAAACGCATGTTTTACGTTACTAAATATACTTAGGAGAAGTTAGATTCTTTGTGCGGTCATCGGATCTCGGGGCACAGAGCTAGAGAACAGAATTAGGTAACTTAGTAGTACAGACGTTCACTGTTTTGTTATAACTTCCATTTTCAACGGGCTCGATTTCGTTTCTACTATCCTAACTTCGAAGTCCTAGTTCCCTAAACCTTCAATTTTTTTTGAAAATCCTGGTTGAGATTTTATTCTCCTTCCCTCCGAAAATTTTTCTTTGCAAACGAAGAAATGTTAACAAAACAAGTTTGGGGCCACAAAATTAGTTTACTTGTTGCGAATATGAACATTGATAATAATTATTTTATAAATAGAATTATGATTTTTTTTTAATTTTTCTTCCTGAAAAATTTGTTTTCTATAATAATAAATTAGGATATTTTAGAATAACCAGATTAAAGAAAAATATTATATAAAAAATTAAAATATTTCGATAAGAATAATTATATCATTGTTTACAATACAGGTTTAGGACATCAAAATTAGTTTTTAAATTCGTCCTCCTTAAATTTTCGTTTTCTTTATTAAATGAAAATTTAGGGGAACTAAATAAAAAAAATTATTAAATAAAATTAATTTTTTTTCGTAATATAAGTTTTTGAACGAATATAATCCGTTCCGAAACTTACAAAACTCGCTTAGTTTTTGAAAGATAAATTTTTTTGGTTCGATAACTTAGCCACAGATGCGAAGGAAGATTTTTCCATCAACAGCGAATCATAACTTTTTCTCGATATGAAATCTAAACTAGTTTGCTCGTTGCCGATAAAAGTCCCTCTTCCTCTTATTTTGTCGCACACAAAAAAAAACGGTTTACAATACAGGTTTAAGACATCAAAATTAGTTTTTAATTTCGTCCACCCTACTTAAATTTTCGTTTTCTTTATTAAATGAAAATTTAGGGGAACTAAATAAAAAAATTATTAAATAATATTAAATTTTTTTCGATATATAAGTTTTTGAACGAATATAATCCGTTCCGAAACTTACAGAACTCGCTTAGTTTTTGAAAGAAAAATATTGGTTCGACAACTTAGCACAGCTATCATTGTTCATATTTCGAAAAAATAAACCAATTTTGTTTACCGGCAGCGAATAAACTAGTTTCAAAGCGAGCGAACTAGTTTTGATTTCACATCGATAAAAATTTATGATTTGCTGTTGAAAGAAAATCTTTTATCGTATAAATATACATAATCCTAGCAAAGTTCTCAAACTAAAATTTTATATTCCAACCCTCCGAGAGTTTTTGCAATTTTTGGAACGAAATATCGAAACATTTTAATCTTTTTTTTTAATTTAGTTACCCTAATTTTAAATAAGTAAAGAAAACGAATTTTTAAGGGGGACAAAATTAAAAGAAATCAATAATAATAATAATAATTCTATCTAATGAAAGTTTTCAGAGCAAGATTTTATTTTCCGTCCCTCGGAAAGTTTTTGAATATTTCGAAACGAAAATAGAAAAATACGATCTCCTGAAAAAACTAGTTTACTCGCCTCCAATAAATGTCCCTCTCCTGTTATTTTGTTGCTCACAAAAAACTGCTTACAATACAAGTTTGTGACGAAAAAAAAGGTTTAATTGTTGCGAATATGAAAGATGATATTTATTTCATTAAATAGAATTATTTTTATTTTTTATAAAAACCGTTCCGAGATTTACATAACTCTCTGAATGGTGGGATATAAAATCTTGGTTTAAAAAAATATTCATTAAATAAATTATTATTATTTTTATTTTTTTCCTCCATAAAAATAAAAAATAAAAATATAAATTAGGGCAACTAAATGAAGGGTTGTAAGATAAATTTTAGTTTAAGAACTTAGTCAAGAATGAGAATAAATATACGATTATTGATTTTCTATAAACAGTAAATCAAAAATTTATATCGATTTGAAATCAAAACTAGTTTACTCGCTGCAAAAATATGTCCCTCTCCCTTTTATTTTGTTGCACTTGCACACAAAAAACTGAGGTTTGATTAAATTGGCAAATTATACTTTCAAACACCAAACGCCGAAAAAGATGCCGTGAAGCACGAACGGCGAAAAATCTAGCTTTTCAAAAATATTAAATTGCTAAATTGGATTTTCAGTTTTTTATAAATATTAAATTGGTAAAATATACTTTCAAACACCAACCAAACGCCGAAAAAGATGCCGTGAAGCACGAACGGCGAAAAATCTAGCTTTTCAAAAATATTAAATTGCTAAATCGGATTTTCAGTTTTTCATAAATATGAAATTGGCAAATTATACTTTCAAACACCAAACGCCGAAAAAGATGCCGTGAAGCACGAACGGCGAAAAATCTAGCGTTTCAAAAATATTAAATCGCTAAATTAGATTTTCAGTTTTTTATAAATATTAAATTGGCAAATAATACTTTCAAATATCAAACGCCGAAAAAGATACTATGAAGCACGAACGGCGAAAAATCTCTCTTTTCAAAAATATTAAATTGCTAAATAAGATTTTCAGTTTTTCATAAATATTAAACACGCCGAAACTGGGCCACGCCGAAGCAGGGCCACGCCGAACCAGAAACCGGTGAAACGTGCCGACGCTGAAGCAGTGGCTCGCAAGCAGGGGCACGCCGAAGCAGGGCCACGCCGAAGCAGGGCCACGCCGAAGCATGGCCACGCCGAAGCAGCCACGCCGAGCAGGCCACACCAAAACCGGGCCACGCCGAAGGCAGGCCACGCCGAAAGCAGGGCCACGCCGAAGCAGGCCCACGCCGAACCAGAAAACGTTGAAAACGTTCAGTTCCTAATTTAATTGATCGAAATATCGGTCATTCACTAGAATAATGATAGTCGATCGACTTAGGACTTCGTAAGGTCTCTATTCGGTGAGAGTACTTCGGAACGGTTCAGTCCTAAATATCAGACAATATTAGTTATATGGAGCGATGCGAACTAGTCAATTTTGTTTATCGCAGCGACGAGACTAGTGTCAATTGTTTATTGGCAGCGAGCGAACTAGTTTTGATTTCACATCGAAAAAAGTTTATGAATTGCTGTTGAAAGAAAATCTATTATCCTCTAAATATACATATTCCTGGCTAAGTTATCAAACCAAAATTTTATGTTTCAACCCTCCGAGAGTTTTGCAATTTTGTTTTATATTAGTTACCCTAAATTTAAATAAGTAAAGAAAACGAATTTTTAAGGGGGCCAAAATTAAAAGATATCGATAATAATAATTATAATTTTATCTAACGAAAGTTTTCAAACGAAGATTTTATTTTCCGTCCCTCCGAAAGATTTTGAATATTTCGAAATGACTTACCCACGGATACGAAGGAAGATTTTTCTACCACAAATTTTTCTCGAAGTCAAATCTAAACTAGTTTGCTCGCTGCCGATAAAAGTCCCTCTCCCTCTTATTTTGTCGCTTCTAAAAAAAACTGTTTACAATACAAGTTCAAGACAAAAAAAATTAATTTTTAATTTCGTTCTCCCTAAAATTTCGTTTTCTTTATTAAATGAAAATTTAGGGGAACTAAATAAAACAAATTATTAAATAATATTAAATTTTTCGCTATATAAGTTTTTAAACGTATATAATCAGTTCTGAAACTTCCAAAACTCGCTTAGTTTTTGAAAGATAAAATTTTGGTTCGAGAAATTAGCCACGGACGCGAAGGAAGATATTTCTATCAACAGCAAATCATAAATTTTTCTATATGTGAAATCTAAACTAGTTTGCTCGCTGCCGATAAAAGTCCCTTTACCTCTTATTTTTTCGCATGCAAAAAATACTGTTTACAATACAAGTTTAAGACAAAAAAATTAGTTTTATTTTCGTCCTCCTTAAAATTTCGTTTTCTTTTGTAAATGAAAATTTAGGGGAACTAAATAAAAAAAAATTATTAAATAATATTAATTTTTTTTCGCTAAATAAGTTTTTGAACGTATATAATCCGTTCCGAAACTTACAAAACTCGCGGAGTTTTGAAAGATAAAATTTTGGTTCGAGAACTTACCCAAGGATGCGAAGGAAGATATTTCTATCAACAGCAAATCATAAATTTTTCTCGATGGGAAATCGAAACTAGTTCGCTCGCTGCCGATAAAAGTCCCTTTACCTCTTATTTTGTCGCATGCAAAAAAAAAAAAACTGTTTACATTACAATAAAAGTTTAAGACAAAAAAAATATAGTTTTATTTTCGTCCACCTTAAAATTTCGTTTTCTTTAGTAAATGAAAATTTAGAGGAACTAAATAAAAAAAATTATTAAAAATATGAAATTTTTTCGCTATATAAGTTTTTGAACGATATAGTCCGTTCCGAAACTTACAAAACTCGCTTATTTTTGAAAGAGAAAATTTTGGTTCGATAACTTAGCCACAGATGCGAAGGAAGATTTTTCTATTAACAGCGAATCATAATTTTTTCTCGATGTGAAATCTAAACTAGTTTGCTCGTTGCCGATAAAAGTCCCTCTTCCTCTTATTTTGTCGCACTCAAAAAAAAAAACGGTTTACAATACAGGTTTAAGACATCAAAATTAGTTTTTAATTTCGTCCTCCTTAAATTTTCGTTTTCTTTATTAAATAAAAATTTAGGGGAACTAAATAAAAAAAATTATTAAATAATATGAAATTTTTTTCGATATATAAGTTTTTGAACGAATATAATCCGTTCCGAAACTTAAAGAACTCGCTTAGTTTTTGAAAGAAAAACATTGGTTCGACAACTTAGCACAGCTATCATTGTTCATATTCCAAAAAAATAAACCAATTTTGTTTACTGGCAGCGAATAAACTAGTTTCAAAGCGAGCGAACTAGTTTTGATTTCACATCGATAAAAATTTATGATTTGCTGTTGAAAGAAAATCTTTTATCGTATAAATATACATAATCCTAGCAAAGTTCTCAAACTAAAATTTTATATTCCAACCCTCCGAGAGTTTTTGCAATTTTTGGAACGAAATATCGAAACATTTTAATCTTTTTTTTTAATTTAGTTACCCTAAATTTAAATAAGTAAAGAAAACGAATTTTTAAGGGGGACAAAATTAAAAGAAATCAATAATAATAATAATAATTCTATCTAATGAAAGTGTTCAAAGCAAGATTTTATTTTCCGTCCATCCGAAAGTTTTTGAATATTTCGAAACGAAAATAGAAATAGACGATCTCCTGAAAAAACCAGTTTACTCGCCTCCAATAAATGTCCCTCCCCTGTTATTTTGTTGCTCACAATACAAGTTTGTGACAAAAAAAAGGTTTAATTGTTGCGAATATGAGAGATGATAATTATTTCATTAGATAGAATTATTATTAATTTTTATAAAAACCGTTCCGAGATTTACATAACTCTCTGAATATTGGAATATAAAATCTTGGTTAAAAAATTTTCAATAAATAAATTATTATTATTTTATTTTTTGCCTCCATAAAAATAAAAATAAAAATATAAATTAGGACAACTAAATGAAGGGTTGTAGGATAAACTTTTAGTTTAAGAACTTAGTCAAGAATGTGAATAAATATACGATTTTTGATTTTCTATAAACAGTAAATCATAAATTTATATTGATTTGAAATCAAAACTAGTTTACTCGCTGCAAAAAAAATGTCCCTCTCCCTTTTATTTTGTTGCACTTGCACACAAAAAGCTGAGGTTTGATTAAATTGGTAAATTATACTTTCAAACATCAAACGCCGAAAAAGATGCCGTGAAGCACGAACGGCGAAAAATCTCTCTTCTCAAAAATATTAAATTGCTAAATTGGATTTTCAGTTTTTCATAAATATTAAATTGGCAAATTATACTTTCAAACACCAAACGCCGTAAAAGATGCCGTGAAGCACGAACGGCGAAAAATCTAGCTTTTTAATTAGTTTTTATTGTTCACCTTAAGACAGAGTTGTTTATAGAATATTAAATTGGGCATAATTGAACCGTTCGAGATTGAAAATTTGAAAAGATTCTGGTGTGAAAGAGTGTAGGCGAAGGGGCACGCTTATGCGAAGGGACGCGTATGGCGAACGGGCACGTATGGCGAAGAGGGCACGTATGGCGAGAGGGGACACGTATTCGATGGCATGGCCAAGCGCTGGCGCAGGGGGCACGTATCGCTCGAAGTCACGTATGCGCGATCAGGGCATCGTATGCGGAAGAGGTGCAGTAGGCGAAGGGCACGTATGGCGAAGAGGCACGTATGGCGAAGGATCTTCTAAAAAAATTATCTTCGAAAAAAAATTAACAGTTTTCGCCATTCCACCCCTATCTATCAATAAATAACGCCAAAAAGATGCCGAGAAGTACGTATGGCGAAGCGGGCACGTATGTCGAAGAGGCACGTATGGGAAGGGGCACGTATTGCGAAGGGCACGATGCGAAGGGGCACGATATGGCGACTATTAAGTCGGCAACGTTATGCGAAGGGGCACGGTTGTATATGGCGATAAGGGCACGTATGCGAAGGGGCACGTATGGCGAAGACCGACGTTTTTTTATAGCGATGGGTGCCGTAAATGGCGAAAGAGGCACGTATGAGGAACGAAGGGGCACGTATGGCGAAGGACCACGTATGGCGAAGGGGCACGGGACACAGAAAAATCTATTATCTTCTGAAAAAAAAGTGATTGTTTTCGCCATTCCACCCCTAATCTATCAATAATGAACGCCGAAAAGATGCCGAGAAGTACGTATGGCCAAGAGGCACGTATGGCGAAGAGCCACGTATGGCGAAGAGGCACGGATGGCGAAGGGGCACGTGGGCGAAGGGCACGTATGGCGAAGGGCACGTTATGGTGCGAAGGGGCACGGTATGGCGAAGGGGCACGCTATGGCGAAGGCACGCTATGGCGAAGGGCACGCTATGGCGAAGGCCACAAGCATCGTCATATTGGTAAAAAGTAACCATAATTTTGTTTATTGGCAGCCGCAGCGAGCTAGTTTCATTTTGTTATTAGCAGCGAGCGACACTATTACAATTTTGATTAGGCAGCGAGCGAACTAGTTTCAATTATGTTATTGGCAGACGTGCCAACTAGTTTCAATGAGTTTATTGCAGCAGGCGAACTAGTTTCATACTATGTTTATGCCAGGCAGAGCGACTAGTTTGAGTTCTATGGGAACTTTATGATTTGCTGTTGAAAGAAAAATCTTTATTTCGGTAAATTGTACGAGTCTAGGATTCAGGTCTTAAATCAAAATATTATATTATAAACCTCCGAGAGTTTACAAGATTTCGAAAAACGATGTTTTTATTACTAGAATTATATTAAGCAGAAGTAGATTCTTTTAGTGGCGTTTACACATCGAATCATCACGTGGTCAAGCTACAGTAAAGATATTTCTGTTTCGAAATACGTTTAAACGTTTTGTAGCAGAAAACCCTTGTTATAGCGTCATTTCATCGGGCTCGATTTCGTTTTCTATCCTAACTTCGAAGTCCTAGTTCCCTAAACCTTCAATTTTTTTTGAAAATTCTCGGTGGTTGAGATTTTATTCTCCTTCCCTCCGAAAATTTTTCTTTGCAAACGAAGAAATGTTAACAAAACAAGTTTGGGGCCACAAAATTAGTTTACTTGTTGCGAATATGAACATTGATAATAATTATTTTATAAATAGAATTATGATTTTTTTTTAATTTTTCTTCCTGAAAAATTTGTTTTCTATAATAATAAATTAGGATATTTTAGAATAACCAGATTAAAGAAAAATATTATATAAAAAATTAAAATATTTCGATAAGAATAATTATATCATTGTTTACAATACAGGTTTAGGACATCAAAATTAGTTTTTAAATTCGTCCTCCTTAAATTTTCGTTTTCTTTATTAAATGAAAATTTAGGGGAACTAAATAAAAAAAATTATTAAATAAAATTAATTTTTTTTCGTAATATAAGTTTTTGAACGAATATAATCCGTTCCGAAACTTACAAAACTCGCTTAGTTTTTGAAAGATAAATTTTTTTGGTTCGATAACTTAGCCACAGATGCGAAGGAAGATTTTTCCATCAACAGCGAATCATAACTTTTTCTCGATATGAAATCTAAACTAGTTTGCTCGTTGCCGATAAAAGTCCCTCTTCCTCTTATTTTGTCGCACACAAAAAAAAACGGTTTACAATACAGGTTTAAGACATCAAAATTAGTTTTTAATTTCGTCCACCCTACTTAAATTTTCGTTTTCTTTATTAAATGAAAATTTAGGGGAACTAAATAAAAAAATTATTAAATAATATTAAATTTTTTTCGATATATAAGTTTTTGAACGAATATAATCCGTTCCGAAAACTTACAGAACTCGCTTAGTTTTTGAAAGAAAAATATTGGTTCGACAACTTAGCACAGCTATCATTGTTCATATTTCGAAAAAATAAACCAATTTTGTTTACCGGCAGCGAATAAACTAGTTTCAAAGCGAGCGAACTAGTTTTGATTTCACATCGATAAAAATTTATGATTTGCTGTTGAAAGAAAATCTTTTATCGTATAAATATACATAATCCTAGCAAAGTTCTCAAACTAAAATTTTATATTCCAACCCTCCGAGAGTTTTTGCAATTTTTGGAACGAAATATCGAAACATTTTAATCTTTTTTTTTAATTTAGTTACCCTAAATTTAAATAAGTAAAGAAAACGAATTTTTAAGGGGGACAAAATTAAAAGAAATCAATAATAATAATAATAATTCTATCTAATGAAAGTTTTCAGAGCAAGATTTTATTTTCCGTCCCTCGGAAAGTTTTTGAATATTTCGAAACGAAAATAGAAAAATACGATCTCCTGAAAAAACTAGTTTACTCGCCTCCAATAAATGTCCCTCTCCTGTTATTTTGTTGCTCACAAAAAACTGCTTACAATACAAGTTTGTGACGAAAAAAAAGGTTTAATTGTTGCGAATATGAAAGATGATATTTATTTCATTAAATAGAATTATTTTTATTTTTTATAAAAACCGTTCCGAGATTTACATAACTCTCTGAATGGTGGGATATAAAATCTTGGTTTAAAAAAATATTCATTAAATAAATTATTATTATTTTTATTTTTTTCCTCCATAAAAATAAAAAATAAAAATATAAATTAGGGCAACTAAATGAAGGGTTGTAAGATAAATTTTAGTTTAAGAACTTAGTCAAGAATGAGAATAAATATACGATTATTGATTTTCTATAAACAGTAAATCAAAAATTTATATCGATTTGAAATCAAAACTAGTTTACTCGCTGCAAAAATATGTCCCTCTCCCTTTTATTTTGTTGCACTTGCACACAAAAAACTGAGGTTTGATTAAATTGGCAAATTATACTTTCAAACACCAAACGCCGAAAAAGATGCCGTGAAGCACGAACGGCGAAAAATCTAGCTTTTCAAAAATATTAAATTGCTAAATTGGATTTTCAGTTTTTTATAAATATTAAATTGGTAAAATATACTTTCAAACACCAACCAAACGCCGAAAAAGATGCCGTGAAGCACGAACGGCGAAAAATCTAGCTTTTCAAAAATATTAAATTGCTAAATCGGATTTTCAGTTTTTCATAAATATGAAATTGGCAAATTATACTTTCAAACACCAAACGCCGAAAAAGATGCCGTGAAGCACGAACGGCGAAAAATCTAGCGTTTCAAAAATATTAAATCGCTAAATTAGATTTCATGTTTTTATAAATATTAAATTGGCCAAATAAGTACTCTTCAAATAGTCAAACGCCGAAAAGATTCGACTATAGAAGCAAACAAAACGGACAAAAAATCTCTCTTTCAAAATAATTAAATTGCTAAACAAAGAAAGATTTTTTTACATAAAATAAACACCACAAACTCAATACCACGGCGTAGCAGGGCCACGCCGAAGAAACCCACGCCGAAGCAGGGGCCAGCGCGAAGCAGGAGCCACGCCAATCAGAGGGCACTCCGAAAGCAGGGGCACGCCGACAGCAGGCCACGCCGAAGCAGGCCAACGCCAAGCAGGGCCACGCCGAACGCAGCGGCCACGCCGAGACCAGGGCCACGCCGCAAGCGGGGCCACGCCGAAGCAGGGCCACGCCGAAACCAGGGCCACGCCGAACCAGAAACCGGTGAAACGTTTCAGTTCCTAATTTAATTTGATCGAAATACGGCGACATCAACTAACATACGTGCATATCGATCGATTAGGAAACTCGTAAGTCACGTCATTCGTGAGATCTTTCGGAAACGTTTATCAGTTTCCTAAAATACAACCAATTTAGTTTAAATGCAGCGAGCGAACTAGTTTCAATTTTGTTATCGGCAGCGAAGCGAATACTAGTTCAACTGTTATTCTGTCAGGAGCGAACTAGTTTTTATTTCACATCGAAAAAAGTTAGAATTGCTCTTGAAAGAAAAAATCATTATCCTCTCAAAATATCAACATATTCCCCTGGCCTTAATTTATCAAACCAAAAATCCTTGGTGAGTGTTTCAACCCCGTGAAGAGTTTTGCATTACATTTTCTGTAGACCAGAAAGGAAACCAAGGTAAATAACTTAAAGAGAAGAAAACTATATTTTAAAGGGAACCAAATCTTTTATCTTGAAATGTTGTTAAAGATATGACTGTATTTTCATCAAGGAAATTTCAAACGAAATTATTATTTTCGCGTCTCTGAGATAAGATTTGAATATTTCTAAAGACGGCTTAGCCCACGGATACGAAAGGGAAGATATTTTTCTACCACAAAAATTTTTCTCGGAAGTCACAATCAAAACGTAGTTTCTCGCTGCCGATAAATAGTCCCTCCCCTGCTTATTTTGTCGCCTTCTAAAAAAAACTGTTGTAGCAATACAAGTCAAGACAAAAAAAAGTAATTTTGTAATTGGGTTAAAGAATCGGACGAAGTTAACTTTAGTTAAATGTAAATAAAGGCGGTCCTAACATAGGAACATTTTATGAAATATTACAGAAAGAATCTAAGTTTAAGTTTCTTAAACGTATTATAATCAGTGTCATTGGAAACTTCCAAACTCGCGTAGTTGTTGAAAGAGTAAAAATTTTGGTTTGCGAGGAAATTAGCCACGGGACGCGAAGAAGATATAGTTCTAATCAAAGCAAATCATTAAATTTGTCATATATGTGAAATATAAAAAAATCTAAAGTTTGATTGAAAGCAAACAATAACCCTCTTTTCGACATGCAAAAAACATTATATACTGATTTATCAATACAAGTTTAAGACAATAAAAGATTAGTTTATTTTCTCGTCCTCCTTAAAATTCATGTTCTTTTGTAAATTGAAAATTTTAGAGGAACTATAATATAAAAAAAATTATAATATAATATAATTTTTTTTTCGCTAAATAAGTTTTTGACGTTCAGTGATAATCACGTTCCAAACTTACAGAAACTCGCTCAGAGATTTGAAGATTAAAATTTGGTTCGATGTAACATTACCAAGGCATTGTCGAAAGGAATAAAATATTTCAAAAAAATTGCAACAAGCAAATGTCATAAAATTGTTCTACAGCTGGAATCGAAAAACTAAGTTCACGCCTCGCGCACCGATAAAAAGTCCTTTACCTCTTAATTTTGTCGCATTGCAAAAAAAAAAACACTGCTTACATTACAATTAAAGTTTAAGACAAAAAAATATATTTTTTACATTTCGGAATTTTATTATCATTCGTTTCTTTTAGGTAAATGAAAAAGTTAGAGGAACAGAAATAAAAAAAAAATTATTAAAAATATTGAAATTTTATTCGCTACATATAAAAGTTTTGAACGATATAGTCCGTCGAAACTTACAAAACTCCTGATATTTTTGAAAGAGAAAAATTTCAGATAACGAAACTTAGCCACAGATGCGAAGGAAGATTTTCATAATTATCCGATCAGAGAACAACAAACAAAGAAAATCTAAACTAGTTTGCTCGTTGCCGATAAAAATCCCTCTTCCTCTTATTTTGTTGCAACACTATCACAAAAAAAAAAAAAACGGAAATAACCTTGAAAAAAATATATAAAAATGATAAGCTATTATTATTATCAATATTAGAATTTTCAGTATATACCTATTAAAAGAAAATATTAGCAGCGAACTAATAAAAAAAAATTATTAAATAATATGAAATTTTTTTCGATATATAAGATTTTTTGAACGAATATAATCCTTTCCGAAACTTAAAAGAACTCGCTAATTATTTTGATATGAAAAGTTGTCAGTTCGACAACTTAGCATAATATTATCCGTTGGATCCATTAAGAATTCCAAGTTTGGATTAAAAATGGTAAATATACATTTTATGCATGGACGAGCGAACTGTTATTTGGATTTGGTTCATCGGCTATAAAAACTTATGAACCACTCAATGAATGTAAAACTGCATTTAAGTCAATGATATTCACGACTAAGTGCTCAATCTAATATTTTCATTCCAACCCTCCGAGAGTTTTTTGCATTTTTTGGAACGAAATATCGAAACCTATTTTAATCTTTTATTTTTTAATTTATTACGAATACACATTGAACATCAACGAATCTCCGAAGGAAACACGTGAAATTAAAAGAAAATCTATATTTTCATACTTGTTCTTTTATATAATGAAAGTGTTGAAAGCAGGAAACATTAGGTAGGGTTGGTGAGTCTCTAAGATTAACTATTAAGAAACTAGATTTTGGGTGGTCTAAAAGTTTAGGGGGGCAGGGGTTGTACTTCTTTTTGTTAAAAAGTAGAGAAGTGTTAAGCTTGTGAGTAATTAATAGGTTAAAAAAAATTTTAGTTGTGATAGTTATTATACTGATAATTATCATGGTAGATATCTAACTAAGAAGTTTTCAGAACATGATATTGAAGATATCAAAGAGGTTATAATTCTCATTTTTAAGACCACAACTTAATATTTTAATAAATTATTTACTTATAAGTGAATTTGTAATAACCAAGGGGTTAAAAATAATAAATTTAAAGGTGCTCAATGAGTCGTTAAGATGAACCAGTCCCGTAAGGATGGGGTAGAAAAAGGTTTCAAGAGAGAGGGGGTATGCCATGTTGTGTTTGTCAAAATAAGAAGAGTGAATAACAAGCAGGTATAAATACTAATATACCTAAAATTCATGTTAATCTTAGGTTTCAGGAAAAAAGGGATGTAATCCTATTTATTTCTCCTAAAAGGTTTAGTGTTGGAGGTGCAGCTATATTAGCTGTGCATAGAAGAAATCATATTATAGTTAGTGAAGGAGAGAGGGATTGAAACCCTTTTAATAAGAATAACCTTCGGGAGTTAGTCCGTTCATAAATTATATTAGCAATACAAAACAATCCTGAGGAACAAAATCCATATCCAATTATAATAAACTGAGCTCCATTAATACCTCAATATGAAAAGGTTAGCACACCTGCTAACACTAAAGATATTTGAACTACTGATGAGAGAGCAATCAGAAATTTAATATCTCTTTGAAATAAACAAACTAAAGAGACTAATACCCCCCCTATAAGGGACCAGCTCAATATAAAAGGACTAACATTGTAAAATATGTGATCAGTTTTACTAGCAAAACGAAGGATACCATACCCTCTTAATTTAAGAAGGATGGCAGCTAGAATTATAGACCCCGCGACAGGGGCTTCAACATGAGCTTTAGGTAGTCATAAATGGATTAGGTAGAGAGGGAGTTTAACAGAAAAGGCAAAGATAAGAGCAAATGATATAAGGTTTGATATAGTATGGTTTTGGGGGGAAAGAAATACAGTTAAGAGGTTAGAAGTTTTTGTTGAATCAATTCAAATTAAGATACAAACCAATAAAGGGAGGGAAGCAAAAACTATATAGATTAATAAATAAACTCCTGCTTGTGTACGTTCAGGCTGATTACCTCAACCTAAAATTAAAATAAAAGTAGGAACTAAAGATGCTTTGAATAAGGTATAGAATAGGATTAAATTTGTAGACCTAAAGGTTAAAATCAAGATTAATAATAATGAAATCAAAACGGTAATAAAATATTTTTTGTGTCTTATAATATTTTTGTTTGAGACACTTGACAAAGTTCTTAAGATTATAATAAGGATTGTTAAACTAATTAAGGAAAAAGAAAGGGAATCTAGAAAGAATATTTTATGAAGTATAAAAAAATCTTGGTAATGCCTAAAGAAAAAAGCTAAAATAGTTAATATGATCAATAATAAAATAACAAAAGAGTAAAGGGTAAAGGGTAATATTAAGGAGACCAGTAATAAAATATAGATTTTTATCATTATACAGGTTTGATTATTTCATTTCCCCTTTTAAGGGTATAAAGAATAACAATGCTAAGACCTAGAGCTGCTTCGGACACCGCAATTGAGATGTACAGAAAACACTAAAATGTTTCGTGAGGAAATGAAAAAGAAAGTAAAGAGATCTTTAAATAAATAACTAGTATTATAAGTTCTAGACAAATTAATGAGGATAATAAATGTTTGAAGACAAGAATAAAAGTTACTAAAGACAGAAAAAGTATATAATTAGAGGTTAAAAGTGACATTTGTAAACAGAAGAATAATGATAGAGAAAGACAGGGATAATAAAGAGGTTTATTTCTAAAATAAAGAAAATGTAAATGTGGCTAGTGTGTGTTGTAATGATATTTGTCAAAGGGATGAAAAAGATTTGACCGAGCATCCCGACTGTGTAGAGAATGGTGGTCTTCAAGGTGTCTCAATAATACAATGAAGTTTTGATTTATTTTTGGTTTTTACTGCATCAAAAAGTGAGCGTGTCTAACTTTAAGAGTCTGGACGGACAATGATTGGATAAGGGGAGTGGCTTTTTCTTATCAATTTACGTTCAAAAACCGCTTTTTTTTTCTTTTTCCTAACAAAAATTCATTTTAAAAATTTGAAGTTTTTATTTTATACAAAAAAAATTTTATTTTACCAAACGCATTTATTTCTTAAGGAAACTCCGATCCATATCGACATTTGAGGCGTGCCATATTCTGTGGGGAAGAACAGGAGTGGTATATATTATATATAATTAAGCCTCTTTTAATAATTTTTTAACAATTATACCATTACATTATATATAATAAATATTTAAAATATTATATTAAAATTTAACGCTTATTATTTATTATAATGTATAATTAAGTTTGTGAAGACTTACAAGTAAATAATTTACCTTCAAACCGGGTTTATAAGGATAGAGAAGCTATTTATTAACAATTTAATTAATATATATTATAAATTATAACTTATATTAATTATCATATTATATTATTAACATTTTATGGGTTTTAGTTAAAATATAGTATTAGTTTAATTTAATGTAATACTTATATTACTACTTATATATATATAATATATATATTGGGGAACCATCATTTATCTCATTTCTTATTTTCCTGACTCAAATATTGACAAACTAAGATTTTAAACTTCTGGGCTGTCTCTGCAGATGTCTTGCACTTTTAGAAATTGCTGTTAGTCTTCAATATTCATGAAAATTCATCTTTCTTACAGTAGTATGCGAAATAGCACATAATAATGAAAACTCTATCGAACATTAAATCTTTTCATTTTCGTAGAAAAAATTTGCAATCATATCATTCTGGTTTCCTATCTACCTCAATACTCCTTTATCTGGCCTATTATATTCCTATTTCAAAATGACTCAGATTCTAACTTTGCATATCCATTGTGACTACCTTCTCTCATATCCTCTGATGGTAATTATACTATTTTCTTTAACTTTTGCTATAAATTATTCCTTTACTATCTCAATCAACTTTTTATTTTCTAAATTATCTTCTAACTCTGAATTCATTACCGTGATGAATGATTATCATCGTAATCCATATAATAACTATATGATTTTTTTGTGTTCTCACTGAGCTTAACATTAAGAGCCTGGATTGACAAATTTATGAGCCTATCCTCTTAATTATATGGTTCCTACAATATTTTAGCTCCTAATGCTTCTCCACCTTTAATATCACTGTTGTGTGAGTGATAACTGTGTGGAATAAATGTGCATTATCAAGCGAAATATTGGAAAAACAACACAAGACATATAACTCTAAACACAATAGAACCTATGTAAGCACTATAATGGTAACAACTCGTCCACGATTACGAGTCGTGCCTGTCAATACCCGTGAACATATTAAAAATAAAATGCCGATCTCCTTCATATTAACCAATATTCAACCACAATAAAAGATGTTGGTCACATCGAGTTTGTGAGTTAACATGATGTTAGAAAAGCAATTACTTACTTAGCCGCGCGGGCTATCATAGCTAATGGGAAAATGTCTGAGAGAGCCTTCAAACAACATCGACTTCCCAACGCACCCACATTGCAATCTATAAATATTTTCATTCTCTAATATGGTGAGTATCTCAATCAGTGTTCCACATGTGCTGTCAAATTTTTACAATAACTATCAACTGGGATAGTAGTATCACAGATAGCGCCATTATTAAAACACTTTATCAACATAATATTATATATATATATATTTATATATAACGCTATTCTAACTATTACAATATATATCATTATTTAATTTTACCTCCTATTTCTTTTCAGTATAATATATAATATATAACTCAATATATTATACTCATATTTTACTTAGACTTACAGATCCACTCATTTTTATACTAAGGTCTTCAGCTGGTTACTTAGGGAACAAGTTTCCACCTAACCAAAAGTTCTTCTTTTAGGGATTCGTCACCGGTTGGCAAAAATCACAGAGATAGAAAGCGAGATGATACGTTCATATCCTTCTTCTTCTTTCTGCCAACAAGTTAGCATATATATACTTCCGATTTGAGTTACTTTTTAGCTGTTTGCCATTTCGTCAGTGTTTTTATCTCTCACCCATGACTAGTTAGTCTCACTCCTATAACTATATTATATATATCATATTGATATACTTATATATATTATAATATATATTACATTATTTATTAATATTATTATGTTATATTATTCATTTTCAAATCATATATATTATAATAATTATATTATTTATATATATAATATAATATATATATTAATACTCACTATACTATATATATATGGAGTATGTTGAGAATATTGCCATAAAAGTAAAATGTGTAGATTAAAAAGCTACATTTGATTATTTCATCAATGAAAATTGTTTTATTAGAATTATCATCTATATTAATTCTTTCTCCCACCTAATGCGCCTCTAAGAACTTATCCATCTGAACAGAGATTCTATACCTCTTATTCCACAACACAGTTTCACTACTATACATTAATACTGGTAAAAACAAACCTTAATGAAGAGCCCTCCCACATTCAAGACTTAGTCCCTTTGCCTTCACCAAAGATTTTATTTTACCAGAACCCTTCCCACAACCCACAACTTTCCTACTACGCTCAGCATTGTTTCGTTTCCTTTTTCATCAAGCATATAGCCTAAATATTTAAATTCAAGATACTTGCTACAGTTGCCCAGCATCCAACATGATTTCATAATGTTGAAACCCTCCTCACCTATTACTATCACTTTGCTCCTATCTACACTTACTTTCAATCCCCTCCAATTACATACCCTGCCAAACCTCTCTACCAATCCAATCCCTCACACCTAAGAACGTTACTGATTAAAGCACCATAAAACCCAAATCATGATTGCAGTACAATAAACAAGGCACCCTCAAATCTCTTTCAATCCCCCATCATTCAACACCCTCTGCTGCAATCCCTACCTCAATTCTTCCAACACCCCATCCATATACAAATTAAATTCTCATGGGAGACACAAATCCTGCCTCATAAACTGTTATAATACTAAACATTCACTCTTCCTCCTTTATTCTTAATACACGCTTCACTATTAACATGCATACTTTTAATTCCATTCAGAGGCATGTAGACCACCAATACCATATAACATTAACACCTGCCACAAAGCTGTCTTATTAATCCTGTCAAATGACTGTTGCAAGTCCACAAAGTTTCTTCTTCTTCTTCTTCTTGCTCATTTGCTTCAATGTTAAAAATTTGATTACTGCATCTTAAAACACCACTTCTAAATGCACCTTATTCTTCGTCAATCGGTTACTCAGTTACTCATACTCTTTTATTCTAAAATAACCCAAGCATCATACCAAGAACACAAAATACCAATCTTCCCTGCATCAGCAATAAGCTAATCTCCCCTTTATATATATATATTATATATATTATATATATATATTATATATATGATATACTAATATTAATTATTATATATATATATATATATATATATATATATATTA
>JABUQX010030325.1:22500-28286 GCA_015478945.1 Trachelipus rathkii
CTACAGTGCATATAAATATATCATTACACACTTATAATAGTACTGCGTCTGCATTCAGCTTGGAAGAAGGAGCTGGATTGGGGTACAATACTAGTCAATCGGGATGTGTTTGCTTATCTTTTTGGTGAGGAGCAGAGCGCATCCCAATTATATGGTTGAACATATAATGAGAAGATCTGGCTGTGGTTGTCATTAAAGGTGCTTTAATAAAGATATGAGGATTTGTAAGGAATGATCTGTGAGCTAAATCAATCGCTGTGTCTGAAGTTATTAGCCATCTCCGTGTTGGAAAGATTGAATACTAACCTATTGTATATTTTATCAGAGCAATTAATTAATACGATGTGCTCTGGGATGCTCGCATGTCTTGCCGAAAGCATAGTGCTGAATTTTGGAGCCTGACTGCTTGAGGCGGGATTCTTCATGCTCCTCTTCACGTTTTCTGTCAACGATTCATCTTGAATTGGTTTTGCCAACGTAATGTAGGTTGACCTGGATCAACCTGAATTGTCTTTCTTCTGAGAATACAGGGCAATTCGGGTTAGATTTATCCCTGCTCATTATTGGATAATATGCAATATTTGATGGTTCAATGTTTTCAGAATATCATTGTCTAGTTGAATCTAGCATGCTTGTTTGCTCTCACTAGTGTCTTGAATACGCTCCTGCCAATAGCTATATATATATTAAGGATTCATAATAACCGATATCTGAAATTATTAAATTTAGAACAGTTAAATCGCACAGTTCTAGGCGTTTGTAGCATCGGCTTCTATATTTCCGATTAGCCTAGCCACAACGCATGTTCCCGATCAAAATTCTAATATATTCGCGCTAACAGTTTATCATATAAACTTCATTTTTTAAGCAATATAAAAATAATATGAAAAATAAAAAACACACACAATATCAAGTTCTTAAAGGTCTAATTTGCCTACCAAAAACGTACACAAACATCATTGATTAACAATAAATTTCTAATTGTTGGGTGCATATTAGTGCTTCCCATTACTAATTGGGTTAAAATTAGTTTTGTCTAGAGTATATTTATGTCAATGGCTTGGTAAATGAGATCAATTATATAATGCAATAGGAAAAAAACATTACGCCTATGCTTACTAGTATAAATATGTAGGCCAATACACAAAATATATAAATGTCAACATTGAAAAGTAAATATGAAAAATCATGAGATATCTCGAATGACAGAGGATCTAGCGAAGTATCAATGTAATTACGGACAGATATACAGTTCATTAGGAGCAGGGCGTCTGTAATGCATCAATGTTACCAGTTCTTTTGGGAGATTGTGTATCTTAATTTTTTTTTTACAACATTATCACTAATACCCTATTAATATAGTAAAATGAACAGGCGTCTGTTGTCCATGCAGTGTCACCTCTTTGATGTCTCATAGTATTTAAAATATTTTTAATGATTATAAAAAAAATTACACTCCGCATAACGATATACAAGATAAAACGGCTATAATAATATTACATATGATAAATTTCATAAAATATAGGTAGGTAATGTCTAGTATGGGTAGGTCAAAAGGGAGAGTTCTTCATCGACACAGTGGTTAGAGAAAAGATTAAGAGAAGTGATAGAGATACAATTTGAACATCATGTGTAAGTTTAAATAACAGAACAATCGACAAAGTTTAGAGCCAATATTACTCCTGGACCTATAGACATATCTATATATTAAAAGGTTTTCATAATAGGTATACTTTTTACACAGCCTGGGCTTAATCAAGATGAAATAGGTCCAACACTGGTAAGCCTGATCGGATATTCTAAAATGAATTATATCACTTTGTATAGTCTGTTAGGCCTATATTTATAAAGTAGAAGCAGTTTTCTGAAAGCAACTAACAGAAAAGTTTTTTTTTAATTGCACCCACATGGTGTTCGAGCCAACGGTTAAAATTTAATATATTGAGTATTATTTTTGGGTGTCAGTATTTTGAGTATTCATAGTGGATATAGTTTAACTTCCATTATCTTAGAGAGCTTACGTTTTTCGGTGCATGAGTAACTTTCTATGACAATCTCGACTGTAGTACATCCTAAGACTTAAGAAACTTATAACTTGCTTAAAAATATTCCATGCAATATAAATAAAATATATTTTCTCAAGTGATTTTTGTATCAAAGATTGTAGAATGACATGATATTTTTGGTGTGATTTTTAAGGATCAAGGAAAATAATTCAAAGTTTGAAATTATTTGTGGCGCAGTTTACCAGATATAGACCAGTACAGATAGAACTCAATATGGTTTTAATCCTAAAAAATGTTCTGACCTAATTTGGTATGTAATGATTTTCGTCACAATCCAAGAGAAACCACTAATTCGCAATGAATACTTCTTATTTGATTTTTTTATATTGTGTATTTAACAATGGTTTTAATTTATTTAATTGCTTTTCAATTTTTTCTTTTTTTTTTGTTTTTTTTTTTATCAGTGGCCACTGAATAAGAAAGAAAAATTTTCATAGTTATGTCGAAAATACTAAAACAAGAAGAAAAAAAACAAATTCGAGAATAAGAAACTGTGCTACAGAAATACCCTTAGCACTAACCTGTATGAATCGATGTTGCCATAATTGTGAACGAAAAATGTATAATACAGCACAAATCAATGCACTGTTTAGACTGTTAATATTAATCATAAATGGATGAGACATCATGAGTGGATTGAGTGCATAAAGAAGATCATGGGGATATCTAAGAGTAACTATGTGACGGGCATAATAACAATTAGATTGTGAACATGAATATGATTATCAGCTTTAAAAGTGCGTTAATTATATGTTAGTTAGAACTGTACTGACTAATGGTGACTTCAACCATTTCTAGCATAGCTACTGATAAGTTATTCATATGGGCTGGGCACTACTAGGAGATTAAAGAACGCCAAAACTGGTTTGTAACCAATGTGGAGAGACATTCTTAAGCCAATTCTTGATCGATATATCAACATTTTATGTTTTAAAGATAAACGCATTACGGTGGCAAAGAAACTACATATTTGGTGGAATGGAGCGAGATAAGAGAAAAACAGTCCATATGAAAAAGCATAAGATGTTTTAAAATATTCAAGGGTAAAGTGAATAGTGAGGATGATTGTTAGAAATTATAGCAAAAATAGTAAATGAAACTTAACCGCCAGAATTATAGAACAGTGAGCACAGAAGAAAGGAGAAAGGACAAGAAATTAATCTAGACAAAGGAAGAATATGGACCCGAAGAAACTGTTTTTAGCTGTTATATATAAATTTCAAAAGTAATCAAAGGAAAATATTGGTCCCAATTAAAAATTGAATGAGAGAGTTTTAGTGATTATTCAGATAAAGTAAGTATCAACATTTTCAAATGGCTTGATTTTGGCATCAATGGTTAACTGAGGAGACAGATGTGATAATAATTTGACGACTAATATTCTGGTAGTTTGCATGTTAAATTAAGAATTTACGCAATATATTTGTTTTGAATTTGAGGTAAAGAATTACATCTTTACTGAAGACCTTATATTGACTCAGTAAAGCATGGAGACTGTGTGGTGGCACATACGAGTATGGTGAGCAGATGCGCTACTAAACTTCTGCTTCCTATCGCATCATATTAGATTAAAGGAGTGTTTATCGCTCAGTCAAAAGATTTGATTGAAATTCCTCCGCGTGTCACGAAAAACCTGTTTCGTGTCACTGCTGACACGAGTGTCACAGGTTAAAGATAACTGCTATGTTTTGTGATATCCACATATTTGGCACTCAGCTAAGGTTATCCATCTGATGTATATATATATAATTAGAATATATCATATAAATAGTCATATGTAGTAGATATATATATAGCGTATATACTACTTGTCATTTCTAAGCCTATACTATATATATACTATATAGTATATTTATTATATATACTATGAGGTATATATATGATGATATAGTGAGTACTATATATAGTATATATACTAGTACTAGTATATATAGTACTATATATATATATAGTAGCTATATGCAAAGAATAGTCATTAGCAGGGAACGTAATAATATATGGAGCAACATCTTATAGATGTATTCATCCCCCCGCACTGTTTGTCTGTGGATTTAAATATTTATTTTCTAATGTAGAGGAATAATTACATTTAAAAGATACAGCATGTATTATATATATATACTATATATATATTATTACTGATCAGTATCAGTACTATATATATATATATATACTACTACGTATATATATATAATCATTATGCATAAAATATATATACCTATATACTATATATACGTACTATTATAGATAATATAGTATGACGATCTGCATGTTCAAAAAAAGGAAAAAATTCAAATGTGAGATTAATTTCCTTAATATATATATAATACTATATATACGTTATAGTATATATATATATTATATAGTAAGTATCTACTAGTACTTATATATATATATATAGGTAGATAGTGTATGTATATATATATACGATACATATATATATATATATATATATAGCTTGATATATATAGTGATATTAATATATATATATTTGATATACGTATTACTATTATATATACTATTCTATATATATACATAACCGTGTATATATATATATAGCTAGTATATATAGTACTATATAGTAGTATTATATATGTATATACTACTGAGTAGTATATAGATTATAGTATCATATATATAGCCTATGATATACTATACCTACCTATATATATATATATATGTAGTATATATACTATATACTGATTTAAGGAAACTTAATAGTTACTATTGAATTTTCCACTTTTTTGAAATTGCAATTATATAAATTTGTTAATAGTAACTAATATTATAAGTATATATTAATAGTCTATAATATATATGATATATATATATATAGTATATATGATGATTAGATGTAAGGTAACGATGTACAGTTGGCTAGTCTTTTAAATTTTAATATTTTATTTTCTTACATTACGAAATAGAGTTTTTCCATGAGATACATTATCAACAGCATGTTCTCATATTATTTTACGTTTTCTTAAATGATTTGATTCGCTTCTGTAATGATATGATATAATATAGGTGATACATTATACGTAGTATAGTAGTATATATAATATCTAGTATTACCACACATGTACCTACTATATATATATATATATATTATACGTATACTATATATATACGTACTATTTATAGTATAGTATATATATATACTATACTATACTATAGTATATTATAGTATGCTATATAACTATATATATATATATATATAATATATAGCTATATATACTATATATACTATATGATTACTACTATGTATATAGTATACTAGTGACTTATATCATAATGATATACGTTCAGTGAAGTGGCTGCAGGATGTCCTGTTTGTTGTGTCGCATCCGCGGATGCGGGGATGCTGATACGGATCGTTTTGATTTTAATGATCCGCCGGATGTTTGGATGCGGCATCGTTTGATCATATACATATATACGTATATAATATATATTATACTATATGATATATAGTACAGTATGAGTATATATATATATATATACTCTAGCGCTATACTATATATATATATATATTATATATATCATATAATATGATAGCTAGTAGTAGTAGTAGTATACATAGTATAGAGGAAGAGAGATACTACTGATAATATATATAATATATATGATACTACCTATATATATATATATACTATATATATATAATATAGTAATATCAACTATATAGTATATATACTATTATATATCATATGCAGTTTGATC
>JABUQX010030326.1:17500-22500 GCA_015478945.1 Trachelipus rathkii
ATATATATATATATATATATATATATATATAATATATATAATATATATATATATATATATATATATATTATATACTATATATATATCTACTATATATATACTACTATATATATATATATATATATAATATATTTACATATATATTAACTAATTTTATATATATATATACCATTATATAATAAATATATAAATATTAATACATATATAAAATATATAATATAATATATAATATATATATTATATCTATAAATGGTATACACAAATAAATTATATAGTATGCATAGGGTATATATAACATATAACCTATATAATAAATATATAGTGTTTTTATATAATCATCATCATCATTTCATCACATCATCTAATCAATCGTCATCGTACATCCACCTTCTTCTCCACTAACGAGCTCATGGGAGGTACAAAGGTGCATACCATGCACCAGAAACAGAACAAAGTAGTAGAATAAACAATGACAAAAAGTTTGTATTTTAAGAAAGACCAGACTATACAACTACCCCTTTATATACACTATTAAGGTTTTAGTGAGAACTTCGTTTCGTAGTCCAGCAAAATCCACACCTTAAATGATAACCTTCACCATATGCTATCTCATTCCAGTGATTGGGGTTCATTTCCCTGGCCCGGTGGACCACAGCCATACCGTCCTCAGCAAAACCGAAACATCCGACCATTACCACATTCCTATTAAATGACAACATTTCTTCATCGCTCTGACAAATTCACATTTCTCAGTTCTTTCTAGGAGCATTCCTTTCAACTGCCTCAAATCCACTTTTCTTCGGTCCAACATCACTCAGCCGGTCGTTTCAAAACACACTCACCGAACTTATAAAAACCATGCCGCTTAACCGGAAAGTCATACTAATCATCCAATCCTTTGCTCACCATGAACCAATATACATATCAATGTACTATATTCATTTATTCTCTCAAATTATCCGCTTTCTTAAGCACCAACAACTCTATAATAAGTTTTCATTCCTCATTTAATACACTTCTTATCAACACTTAACCTCAAACACGCCCACCTCAGACACTATCCCCATAAACTGAACAAATAGTTTTAATTTAGATTAATAATAATCTTATTCAGGACCATCGAGTCACTATACACTACTATATTTCCTTAACCATTACACTTGAAACAAATAACGCTAATGTTAAAGAACACCTAGCGCACTCAAGACTTAGTCCCTTTACATCCACCAACGATTTAATTGCATCAACCACCCCTATATATATATATATTATAATACTCAATAAATAACACCTCTAATATTATATATATATTATATATATAATATAATATTATATATTATATATTATTTATATTCAACTAGCTTATATATATATATAATATATTCACCCCTATACTCTATATATATAATATATATATATAATATATATATATATATATACTATATATATATTATATATAAATATATATATTATATATACTATATATACATACCTATATATATATATATTATATATATATACCCTTTATAAATATATATATATACATACATATAATATATTATATATATATATTTCATACATTGTTATATAAATATATATATATCATATATATCATATATATATATATATACTATATTATATAATATTTATATATACTATTAAATATATATATATATATTATATAATATATATATAATAATATTATTTATATACATATTAAATATATATATATATATAAATATATATATTATATATATCTATATATATATATATAATATATATATTTTATTTATATATATATATATATATATTATATATATATATATATATATCGTATAATAAGATTCTAAAAAATCCGCATATTTAAAGGAAGTAATGAAGGATGTCGGGAATATAGTGAAATTGTAACTAAGTAAAATCAACTAAGAGCAAATAGGTCCAATCATGAAATGTATTTATGACGGAAAATGTTATGTGTAGTTGAAATAATTATTAGTCTAACATTTATTATTTCCCACGATTTTCTTTAAATATAAATTGGGTTTAAAATTATTTATACAAATATATACAATATCTTTAATCAGGAACGGGATACTAAATAGAAAAATATAAAAAAATAGAAAATTCGTATATACTATTATCATTATAACTTATAATATTATTATATATTATAATTATTCTTTATATAGTAGATATCATATATACTATGATATATATATATATAATATATATATACTATATATATATATATATTTATATATATATATATATATATATATATATACTATATATATACATATATATATATATATATATATATATATATAGTATATATTATATTATATATATACTATAAATATATATATATATAATATATATATATATATATCAGTAATAATATTTATCTATATATAAATATATAATAAAATATATGGGTATTAAATATATATATATATATAATATATATCTATATAATAATATAAATAAGTTTGACTACATATAATAACTCATATACATATATATATCTATATATATATATATCATAAAAATTAATATAATGATTATATATCTTAACACGTTCTTGCATATCATAAATTGCAACTGGAGATATAATGTACATAGTATAATACGGACAACTAACAATTTTACCTTACGACGGGGCGCGATACTGAATTAAACGCATCATACTTAACAAACAGTATTGGGTTAATTAACATTGGCTAAAGGGAAACGTAACCTATTCATATTATATTTTCTTCAAAACATATCTGAACATTCAATTGTTATATATATATATATATATATATTATATATATATTATAATATGAAAGTAGTGTCTCATGTGAATGTTAAGTGTGCAAGCTCAGAAGTGTGGGATTCGCTCAATAGAAACTTGGTTGCGAATGCGAGAAACTAAAAGTAATTACTCGCTCAGGGAGGAGGGCCTACATCCGTCCCCAGATTATTAAAAAGTTTAACAGCAGTTATGACCATATATATATATATATATATATATATTAATATATATATATATATATATCTATAATATAAATATACTATATATATATAATAATAAATATAAATATATATATATATAAAATATATAATTATAATTTAATAACTTTAGTTATTATGTAGCTTTAAGATTTTATGATAGCGCTCGCATATATTTTAATTACAATATTTATTTAATTCTTATAATTCCTGCAGAATAATGTTCAAATATGTTTCGTTAATTATTAAAACTTTTTCAACGTTTAACTATATTTTAATTAAATTTCGATTTTGCTAATAATAAAACCAATGTTTCCAAAAAAAATAAAATATTTATTTATTTATTTATTTATTGGTGGAATCCGAAAGTAGTTGAAATGGAAGCAGAATGATAATCAGATTTGGAGATGAAATCGGAGAAATTACTGGACTTGGAGTTGGAGTTTTAATCAGAGAAATTTTCGGAACAGAAGTCGTGCAAATTGTAAACGCACGATCGCACAATCACCAGATTTTTAGGCATCTCAAATCATACTTCAATACATTCATCACTTCTTTCATCTCTCTAATGTCTAATCTCATCTCTCACTCTCCTCCGGGATTTTCTCATCTCTCACTCTCCTCCGGGATTTTCTCATCTCTCTCACTCTCAGGTTATATTTTTCTTCGTGATTTCTATCTTGGAGGATCAGCAATATTTATCTCTCACACTCCCACTCTTTTTCTCTCTCTCTCTCATCTCTCTCTCTCCTCTCTCTCTCTTCTCTCTCTCTCTCTCTCTCGTCTCATCTCTCTCGATATCTCTCTCTCTCCACACACAACAAATGGAATAACACATCTACAATATACACTTTCATTGTTCTATATGACTCTTTAGTCGGGAGTTCCTCTTCCTTTGAAGAGATCTACCGCAACTACTCGTCTTTCCACACAGTCTTCAATTTTCTCTGTTCAAAAGCTAATTGACGCCCCAGACTTAACCGCCCGAAAATTTGCTCAAGTAAATTTTACATTTACTACCGTTGGTAAAGCTTGGGAGGCACAACTCCTTTCACATATATTTTTGGCAAGCTTCCTTTGACTTTGAATACTTTAGGGCGCTAAAGTATCGGGCATGTCGGTCCTTTGTTCATTGGGATATAAGGATTTTCCCCACATACTCCGGTGTTTAATATTAGTAGTGTTTTTATTTTCACTCCATATCAGTAATATATATATATAGGTATTAATATAACATATATATATATATATATATTATAATAGTATCTAATTATTATATATATATATATAATATATAATATACCTAGATATAACTATTAAAAAATAATTCATCAACCCCTCCTCAAGCTGCCGCAAGACTGGGAAGTAAGTTTGCGCAAACATGATAACCGGAAATGATCAAGAAAAGTATAGACAAGAATATGGACGGGCGCGACTAAAGTCGGAAAAGACAAGCCCGCCCCAGTCTTACCACCCCCATTATAACTTTTAGTGAGAACTCGTCGCAGTCAGATAAACTAAACCACCTAGAACTTCATTGACCATTGCGCTACGGGACAACTCACAGTCTAATGGACACAATTTGGGCTGAACTTATTTCCACCCACGGACTTAACCTATGTAAAGAGGTACTATTACTGTGCTTCTCCTCCAATCCCTCGAACTATACACCCTCCATAACGCTTTGTTACAGCAAACTATCAAATACCCATATGCAATCACCATCTCGCCCTCCGTTTATCTGATCATATTCACCAGTTCATTTCATCTATTACCCTGCAGATTTTACATAATACATGTGGGTAAACAACTGGTGGTGGGTCACTCTATACCTATTATTAAATCATTATGTCCTCCTCCTTACTAATGACCCCTCCATTACCCAAAAATATACCTAATATTCCTTTCTTGCAATTTACTCCATTAAACAAACACACATTCACAATCACATCCTATTCTTCATTACTGTGTGCCAATGTTATGCAGATATATTTCCGAAGTTGTTT
>JABUQX010030326.1:27500-32413 GCA_015478945.1 Trachelipus rathkii
TATATATATATATATATATTATATATATATATATATATATATATATATATATATAATTTATATATATATATATATAGATCGATATCTCGTTTGTCATAGTTCAATTTTAAGAATATTTTTTTCTTGGTGGGTATACTTTCAAATGAGTTGCCGGATAGTGTTTTTATCGTTTTATTTTTTTGCCAAACTTTCTTCTTCCGTTTTAAATCGCTTTACTTCTTCGAGCAGGTCCCTTTCTAATTTTTTAGTTTTCTAGTTTTTTACTTCTCGTTATCCTCTTTCTTGAAAAGAGACCTAAGTCAGAAAACGTTTGGCATAACCTATTCATATCCTACTGGGTTATTTTAATATATATACTATATATATATATATATATATATATATATATAATATATATATATATATATATATATATATATATATATATATATAATATATATTATATAATATATATGTGTGTGTGTGTGTGTGTGTGTGTGTTTTTTTTTGTATGTGTGTGTTTGTGTGTGTATGACAGTACTAAAAACACTACCCTAATGGTGCATATATATATTTCCAGGTGTGCTCAGAAACTCGTCAATCAAATAGAGCATAACAATACTACGGGCGAGAATTACAATAACAATAACAACAAAAGTTCGAACAATAATCCAAATAATCTTATTAGTGTTAATAACTCTTTCAATAATAGTAATTATACGATAACTAGGGGTGAAGACAAAGTGAATGAGCCTACAAGTGTTAAAAAATCAGTCAGTTTATACCTGCCCTACACAAAAGTTCCAGCAGTTACTCCCTCCCCTCCTAGAAAAGGATCTTCCAGTTCGGCTTCATCCACTGTTTGTAGCAATCGTGCTTCCATACTCATAAAGCAAACTCAAAAGCCTCACGAAGGATCCCAATACTTTAGTTCAAGAGTAACCTCAAGCTCTTCTATAGGAGAAAACTTAAAGAAAAAATCGGTAACTGCTGACGGAGGGAAAGCATCGACTGGTAGTAATGTGAAAGGAACGTCAACGGTTGGGAAAGAAAATAATTCCAAAAAGCCTTTAAGCAATAACAGTAGCAGTAACAGCAGTAAAGGGCGCAATAGAAGAGAATCTTCATCTGGATCCTCATCATCTTCATCACTGAAGAACTCCCCGTCCAGTTCAAGCAGCATCTCCGTCAAAAGCACCTCTTCCAGTAAGAGCGGATCCTCTTCCAGGAGTTCCTCTTCTTATAAAAGTGCAACTTCCACAAGAAGCTCCACCTCAAGCTTCAGCACTTCCTCAACGATAACGGTAAAATCCTGCAGGTCTCTTATTCCCTCCTTCAGGAAAGAGACCGAAACAAAAGTAAACAAAAGAAGAGACCCGTGCCAAATCCCAATCATTGAAGAGATTGAAAAGAAATCCAAGATGACGAAATCGGACAACAATAAACCCAAAATTCAGAAGAAGAGGTTTGAGGGCAAAGAATATCAAAGGCTTCGTTAGTGTATTAAAGTTTTCATTCGTTAATTATTGTTAGTAGATGATTGGTGTATAGAAGGTACTCATTAACATTAACTTATATTCTATCCTTATTATCGAATTTAGAAAATCGTCGATATGCCACTTTAAGTATATATATATATATATATATATATATATATATATATATATATATATATATATATATATATATATATATTTCCTACTATTTGTTTATATATGTATATATATTTTTATAATGTAATAATAATAATAATATATAATAATAATAATATTAATATATAATAATATAATAATATACATATATATATATATATCTTCTTTATATATATATGTATATATCTATATATATATACTTCATATATATAATAATAATAATAATAATAACAATAATAATAATATTAATAATAATAATAATATATAATATATGTATATGTATATATATATATAATATATATATATAATAATATATATGTATGCTCAATATAACTTAAAGGAGCAGGGGACATAATATATATATAAATATTTTTTATAATTAGTTTAAATAGGTGCATAATCTTTGATAATTATTTCCTATTGCCAAAAACAATTTGACAAAAATTCTGTATAAAATTTCAATTTATTTTTGTAATACTAATTGTAGACTAATGATAGCAATTAGAATTGTTAAAAAATCAATGTCAGAGTGGATACATATATATATATATATATATATATATATATATATATATATAGTATATATCTATATTTATATATATATATATGTATATGTAACAATATACATAATATATATATATATATATATATATAAATATATATATATATATATATATACTATATACTTTATATATATATATATATATATATATATATATATATATATATATATGTATAATATATATATATATATATAATATATATACTTTATATAATATATATAAATAATAATAATAATAATAATATATAATATATATATATATAATATAATAACTTATATATATATGTAATATGTAATAATAATATATAGCATAACCTCTTTCTGATGTACTAGATTTAATATACACCCATGATAATGAAGATGTAAGGTACCACTTTATGTATATATGTAATATGTATATATGTATATATGTATATATATATAACCAACCAATAGCCAACCAATAATGTTAATGACAGTAATAATAATCTGTATATGTATATATATATATATATAATATATCTATAATAATGAGGTCCGATGAAAGAAATGAATCTTAATTAATGTGAATTTACCAACATAATAATAATAATAATAATAATAATAATGATAATAATAATAATAATAATAATAATAATAATAATAATAATAATAATAATAATAATAATAATAATAATAATAATAATAATAATAATAATAATAATAATAATAATAAATAATAATAATAATATTAATATTAATAAATAATAATAATAATCTGTGTGTATTTTTATTATTATTATTAATGTATTATTATTATCATGTATTAATGTGTATTAATATTAATAATACATACATAATATACTCCTATTTCAATTATCACTATTTTATGTAATGTTGATTTTGAGCTTTAAAAAATTGCGTGAAAATGTTCCAACATTTTTGTCATTGGATCTCGAACGAGACATTAAATCTTATTTAAACACATTCCTTCTCAAGGAATAAACATAGTCTCAATTAAAATTCTTAAATCATTCTTTTAATTTTATCCTTTCTTTGTTTTTTGTTTTGTTTTTGTTTTTTCGTTTTTCTTTTATAAGCTTCAAACTTATATGATCTCAATTAAAAAAAAGTGTAATCATTCTTTATTTTTAGCCTTTCTTTTTTTTTGTTTTGTTTTTAGTTTTTCTTATTTTTCTTCTTTTTGTAAGCTTCAAACTTTTAATTCTTTCTTCAAAGTTTCAATTCTAGACAAATCGCCTTGCATAAATCATCTACAACATAAATTTTTACCTTGCACTGATCGGTTTCGTTTTTACTTTTCATACACAAACTTATATATATATATATATATATATATATATATACATCTATTTTTGTATTTCTAAATATATATATATATATATATATCTCTTTATATATCTGCTAACTATATATATATATATATATATATATATATATATATATATATATATATATATATATAACATCTGTTCTGTATTTCCTAACCCTACTATCTATCCCAAATTTTTTTTATAAAATTGTAGATTTTCTCACTGTTTTCTTTAACTGAAAATCATTTGAATATCTCCAGTGCCAATGGCCCTCCTCTTATTTTCAAAAAGAGAGAGAGAGAGAGAGAGAGAGAGAGAGAGAGAGAGAGAGAGAGAGAGAGAGAGAGAGAGAGAGAGAGAGAGAGAGAGAAGATACTTTGGTGATCTCTCATATCATTTCTCTATATTTACAATTTCTTTTAGCAATTTGTGCAGCTCTCTTTCACTACTCGTATCCCTGATCATATTTTAGATAAATCTAACATATTAAACTTTTTCCTAATTTTCAACTCTTCGCTTTATATTGCTCATATCTGTCCAAATCTAAGTTTCTGCTACGACCTACTAATCTCTTTTTCAAGTTCTATCTCATGAAGTCTTCCGCAGGAAACGTTTTAGATATTTTGATGCTAGAAACTATACGGACTTTCATTTCCTTTGAAAGGATTATCGCTTTAGCTGAAGGGGGTCACCCTGAATGCACAAAATGCATGACCAGAGTACTTTCTTTAAATAAAAAAAAACATACTTGGCTTATCTCTGGTCTTTCTTGTGATATTCATCAAAAAGACGTTGTCTACAGAATTATCCTCATTTTTAAATCTTAGAAACTGAACCAATTTATATTTCAAAGCAAAAATCTATTCTTAGCAATGGAAATTTTTTTTCCCTAGAAAAAGCAACCACTCTTCTTGTTCTTAATCTTCACACTCTTTCTAAAATTGTCAGCTTCAACTTTTTATTTCATCTTTTCCTCCTCTTGCTTACCCCGGCAGAGTCTCATTTCTCTAACCTTCTTTTACTAAAGCTGAATTTTTCGCTCAAATCGTTTCTAATTCATTTTTGGATGTTTATAAGCAATTAATCTCACTCCGCATCCCTTAAACTTATCTATGCCAAACTGCATTTTCTTATAAAGTTGTAATCTCTCTCTCTCTCTCTCTCTCTCTCTCTCTCTCTCTCTCTCTCTCTCTCTCTCTCTCTCTCTCTCTCTATATATTTGTTCTCTCTCTCTCTCTCTCTCTCTCTCTCTCTCTCTCTCTCTCTCTCTCTCTCTCTCTCTCTCTCTCTCTCTCTCTCTCTCTCTCTCTCTCTCTCTCTCTCTCTCTCTCTCTCTCTCTCTCTCTCTCTTAGCTCAACTTTTTCGTATCCCTCGTGCGATCCTTAATACTTATGATTCCGAAATTGGACCATGTCTTGGTAAATTTA
>JABUQX010030327.1:0-2500 GCA_015478945.1 Trachelipus rathkii
CATTGTGCTTTCGTTCGGTTTTATAATTTAGGTGTTTAGCCGTTTTCGCATTTATCGTGTGAAACGCTTTTCCGCGTTTTCGTGCATAAGCTTCAATTGTGTGTGTATTATTATTATTTTAAGAAAATTTAGATCAGCGTCAATTTTAACGTACTTTTTACAAGTTCTTTCAATTCTTCTAAATAGTTCTTTATTTTCAGAAGAAATTTTATTAAGGACTATTCGAGAATAAAAAGAAGTTAAAACTTTTAATATTATACCAATATTTCGCCTGTATACTTCAGGCATGATCACGGTTAACTAACTATTATTTATAATGCAGCTTACAAAAATAAATTTCTAAATATAAAAAACTAAAATTATTTTACATTAATTGTGAAGTTTAAAAAATAATTTTGATGAAAAATCAAAAAAGCTTACATTGTTTTGCAAATACATCTATTATCATGGATATTCAAAAAACATTCAAGCATTCATTCATTTCATTAAATTTCACATTGATGTCCGGCTTAAGTTTTTTAATAAAAAGAGATTCTGCTATACGAAGATAGTTGAAATTACCAACTTGAAATAAAATTTTAAAACAACTAGCAATTTCAACTGTAGGAGGGGATTTGTGATCCGTCGTGTAATGCTCCCATATTTTACTTGGTTTATACCTGTGTTGCATAATTCGGGTTCTTAAGGTGTTAGTTGTGTATCCCACATAAGAGGAATTACATCCTACTTCTTTGCAATTAAATTGATACACAACATAACTTCTGTAATCCTCCGAACAATGACCACGGGTACTAAAATATGAGGACACTCGTCTCGGTGTATAGTAACTTCTAACATTTACTCTTTTCTCTGACTTAACATGTTCCTTTACAATTATGTTTAATTTTCGCTCTTCTCTAGAAAAATTTGTCAAATTTAATGATTTAAAATAAAAATCCTTAATAAAATGATTACCACTCTAATGTAATAAGTAAAATGCCTATAATTATTGTGTGTGTGTGTGTGTGTGTGTGTGTGTGTGTGTGTGTGTGTGTGTGTGTGTGTGTGTGTGTGTGTATGTATTATTATTATTATATAAAGTGAAAGGAAAGTCAAAGACTCGCTCGAGCCGTGCGGGTCTCCAATTTCCAGCTGAGCGTATTCATCGTCTTTTGAGAAAAGGAAACTAGGCTGAGCGAGTCGGCGCTGGAGCTCCAGTATACCTTGCTGCTGTAATGGAGTATTTGGCTGCTGAAGTTCTAGAATTGGCTGGTAATGCAGCCAATGATAACAAGAAGTATCATATTATTCCACGTCATCTCCAACTTGCCATCAGAAACGACGAGGAATTGAACAAGCTTCTATCTGGTGTTACCACTGCTCAAGGAGGCGTTCTTCCCAATATCCAGGCTGTTCTCCTTCCCAAGAAGACTGAAAAGAAATAATCTAAACTAAACCATTAAACTTCACAATTAATGAAAAATAATTTTAGTTTTTTTATATTTAGTTATTTATTCTTGTAAGCTGCATTATAGATAATAGTTAGTTAACAGTGATCATGTCTGTAGTATAGAGGCAATTATTGGTATATTATTATTATTATTATTATTATTATTATTATTATTTTATTATTGTTATTATGTGTGTGTATGTATGTATTATTATTATTATTATTATTATTATTATTTTTAATAACACTTACATAAACGCTTCCTTCTGTAGACTAAAACAAGCCACTCATTGCGTCAGCTACAAAGCAGCTAAACTTTACAACTCAATGCCACAGGACATCAAAACCGAAAACTCTACTTACTAAATCTTTTGTTAAAAAAAAAAAAACTTATTATCTAAATAAATATTAATAAATAACTAATTAACTTTTGCAAAATCAGCTATTATTATTAGTATTATTATTATTATTATTAAATTATTATTATTATTATTGTTATTGTCTATTGTGTGTGTGTGTGTGTATGTATGTATGTATGTATTATTATTATTATTATTATTATTATTATTATTATTAACAGTGCTACTTTCATTACTGTAATTGTTATTTTATCATTGTTACACTTGTCCCTAGTATATATATAAATATTATTACTATTATGTGTTCTAATTGTATCAAAATTGATTTTGGGATTACATTAAGCTCAATCCTTAAACCCAATTACTTAAATTTAATCATATTTACATTATTTTGGGGCTCATAGGACACAACATTGTGTTGCAATTAGTAGCCCCCTTTCAGTAATTGCATTGAATTGTTAAAATTAATAATGTATATTGTTCATTTTCTGAATAAATTGTTTCTGATTTTGATTCTGATTATTATTTTTATTATTATTTTATTTATTATTATTATTATTATTATTATTATTATTATTATTATTATTATTATTATTATTATTATTATTATTATTATTATTATTATTATTATTATTATTATTATTATTATTATTATCATTATCATTATCATTATCATTATCATTATTATTATTGTGTGTGTGTGTGTGTGTGT
>JABUQX010030327.1:10000-31914 GCA_015478945.1 Trachelipus rathkii
TATCAAGTGTTAAGTTTAGTAGGCAATTAAAATTGATTCTCAAACATTTTTTCTGTTTCTGAAAAGAATAAAAAACTTTTAAAAATAGTTAAATAAATTAATAAAATTAATACATCGAAATTGGAACGTTTTACAGAGAACTTGTTTAAATGTTGAAGATTAGAAAACTCATTTGTTTGCCGACTTATATCTTAGCAATGGTACTGGTAATAGTCGGCTTGAGGGTAATGTATCAACATCGATATTTTAGAAAAGATAATCGATTTTATAATATTGCCTTCTAGAAGGCTTAGTTCTTATTTGAATCTCTATATTAATACCATCAAAATGGTTTCACATGCTAATGCAATGACTATGATATATAAAAAATAGCAAGAATGGCAAATTGTTAAGATTATATGAATAAATATACAGATAAATAAATAAAAAGAGTATTTCACTACCGATCTTATTTTAATATACTTATTTGCTTATCCTAGATATATATATTAACTTTTTGGTATCATAATATAGATTAATATTTAATATTTTATGTATTTTAGGTAATAATATTCGATATTTTTTCTGCTAAAGAATTACATAAGTTATTACAAACACAATTGGCTAGGTGGAGATTTCGGGAACCAAGTTAAATATTTAGGTTGGTTTTAATAGGTACTAATAGAGGTACTGTGCGCCGGTTTTTATACTAGCCTATCTTATTATATAATAATAATATATATAACTAGCTAAGTAAGTACTAGGCGGGTCATCCGCGTAATGGTTAGTTTAGGAGTATTATATATGTATATATAGTTAATCACTCACTTAATTGCCTTCTGCAAATTCGTTCTTAAATTTTGTTTTTGTTTTCAGGTTAGATTAGGTAGGTTAGGTTAGTGATTGTAGGTTAAGTTAAGTTAACGTATAAAGTTAAGGTTGGTTAGCGTTTATGGTCACCCTGTAGAGTACTGGTCGGATAATAACCTACGCCTTCAACGCAATAATAGCCTATATACTTAGTACCCTTAGGATTTCCGGTTAAACACTTAAAACAATCTTAAAAATCAAAAATTAAAGAAAAATACTTACTGAAAAAAAAATAGTGATGTGAAACATATACATATTAAATATAATTATATAATGATATATACTAATTTTAGTATATATATTATTAAGTAATATTATTATACTATAATATATACTGTATTATTTAAATATAGAGATACTTATATATTATATATAATATACTATATAGCGTATATGATAGATATATCAATATATATATATATACTGTTTATATAGGTAAATGAAAAAGATATATTATTAATAATTATATAAAATAGTGAAAGATTTACATTTTCCAAAGGAGTAGCTTCGTTCGTATGTAGTCGTTAACCTGAAGTCGCGGTGACGTCATTAAGGTAGATCCAAGCGCTCAGACTCTTTACATGAGGTCACGTTGAACTAATGTGAACGTCATTAAATTGAGTGTACATACGCTTGTCGTCAAGAAAATGAAGATTATATTATTATTAAATATAATATAATATATTATAGTATAAATTATTTATAGAATAATATATTAATATAATAATATATATGTATTATTTATATAATTATTATATTATTTAATATATTATTATATATACTATATTATAGTATAGTATAGTATTATTTTTTTATTTTAGTTAATTTATAAATATTTATATTATTATCATAGTATTATAATAATTACTTAATTGTATTTATAGTTATTATTTAATTAATATATATTATCATATATAATTATACTTACTTAGTCTATAGTTTATATGCGATTTATGTATTCTCAGTAACTTTAGTGATAGTGATAGTAGGTGAGTGAGTAGTATATAACATAAGGAATGAGACGTTGGGTTTATAGTTTTAAATGTTCGCAGATAATTATTATCTTGAGACCTTATTACCTATAGATATGGTGAAGACTATTAATACTTAACCTTATATGATTTAGGCCATTATATATGAATTATAATAGGTCTATCGTTATTCGAGTTAATTTCTTCAAAAATATCTCTACAAGGGTTCCCAGTTCTTATATATCGTATTCTTAAAACTTTATCTATGCGACTTAATACGGAATACCATTCGCGAATGCTCGCGTTTCGCAAAGTTTGCTCCATGGTTAAATGTTAAAAAAAAAAAAAACAAAAAAAAAAAAAAAGAGAAAAAAATATCTCAAAATAAACAACATATAGCGGTTTCACAGCGCATAATTAGGTAGTATAGGTTACATTTATTGACTCCTGGGAAAGTTAGTTGCGATACATAAGAAAGATGATTATAACTTTAATGAATAATGAGATAATGAAAAAAAATTATGTAAGTATATAATGTATGAGAATATGATTAAGAGTACCTAGTTAGAGACCTTTTTAGTGTGATCTCTGATAAAATAAATTTATCTCGTTTTCTATTAAATCTTTGCTTTTTTTTTTTGTATCGTAATGAATTATAATACCCGCTGAGATCGGTTATACCGAGGCACCTGGATGGCATGTGATATCTGTGGTTCTCTCTGCCTATCCGGGGAACTACGGTGCGGCCGCTTTAGGACTGAAATTTCCCCTACATCGCCGGGGAAGGGTACGCCGGAACCCCGCTTCCTTGGTATTTTTGGGTGTCGCGAGGGTTTCTCCGCCCCTCCCCCTACGGGTCAACGGATAAAAACGTTCCCCCCCCTATGTTCCCCGTCAGGCTCCGAGCCACCTAGTGTGGCGTATAAAGCAAAATTTAATATACGATGATTGTCGTAGTGTGATTCCTCCTAAGGTTCGAGACAACCAATATAAAAATGAAGGATCGTCTAAATAGCTATCTACAATAAGTATTACTATAGATTGATTAACATATTTTTATTTATTAAGCTAGAGATGTATATGATTTTTACATTATATTGCTAATAGGTGCAAATTTTACGTAGGTATTTACCATCAAGAAATGTTAAGATTCCCATTTTCTAGCTGGGATAGGCCAATATTTGTGGTTTATGAGAATTAATAATATATATTTTTTTTTTTTTTTATAATATAATTTTTTTCTTTGTTTTATTTTTATTATTGTATTTTTTTATTTATAGTTTAGCAGTTTAGCCAACAGTGAGGCAAACTTTAGACCAGGCATGTCCAGACTACATTATTCGCGTTTTACTGTAGCATTATTAGTTTTTTAAGATACAAATGACGGATAAATTTAAAATATACTGAAATCTTTGAGAATAAATAATATATATAATATATATATATAGTATATATACTAGTTATGATAATATGAAGTATTATTATTATTATAGTTTTAAGTACGTATGTATATATATAGTATGATGTATATATATATTATATATAGTAAGAATAATATCATATATATTAATATATTAGTTTAGTATTATTTGTTATTAGATTTAAAATTATATATTAGATTTATGATATTATATTATAATATATACTTAATAGTATAATATATATTTAATTATATATATTACCATATATCTGATTTAATATATATATAGAAAAGTATTAATATTATATATATATAAATAATTACATTATAGGTTATACTAGATCATGGAAATAACGGTTTAGTAATTTAGTTTATTGTATGGATATTCAGCTGGTAGTTATTAAGGTATATATAGTCCATTTTCAATATTCTTTGTAAAATACTATTACATATAATAATAGCTTATATTAATATTAATTGATGAGTATTATATTGATATATGTTATGTTATATGAGTTAATAGTCCGTATTGGCATGTCAGACTAGAAAGGAACACAAAATGTCGCTGCAATGAGAGTTCGTTTTGAAGCGAGCGGTTTCATAAGTGCAGTATCGAATACGATTGTTGCGCGAAAATGAAGGCTGCTCACCAAAAGGAGAGCTCATGTTTGGGACTGTTGAGTTTTATTGGGGCGCGTATAGTCCACTAACAATACCCACGGTAACCCAGCCCCGCATTTCGACAAGAACTCGGGTGCTCCTCTGCCTTCTAGGTGGCGATTCGGATGAACGGGGGGTTGACTAATCCACCCCCTCCGAGCATGCGTCGTACCGGAGCCCCGGCAGTTTGCTTAATGATCTGGGTGTGGGTGTCAGCGAGGTTCACTCCGACCATCCCCGTGGCGTTATGAAACGTCCCCCCCTCCGGGTCCCTCCAAATCAGCGTTCGCTAGCCCCCACTAAAAGCGGTATTAAATTACTCAACGAGTGTTTAGGTGGCTCGTTGACTCAGTTCCGTGCCGTAAAGTATCCCTAAACTTTACTGATCCACTGTGCCGAGAAATGTAAAATTAAGCCCAATGTAATTATTATAAATAGGATATATATATTATATATGATATAGGTATTAATAGTATATATATATGAATGTCTATATGTATTGATGAATAAGAAAGTTAGATATACTAATAATAGATAGTATATAAGTATATATATATAGTAGGGTGATGATATAAATATTCGTATATATATCAGTGGCTAAGCGTCCGATTGCAAACTATTTGATGCGGACGATGAAATAAGGTTATCAAAACTGAACAATTTCAATTTTCTTTTTTAATCAAAGTTAATTCATTATTATTTTCATTTTCATATAGTGATAATTATACATTAAGTTAGATATATTATAGAATATAGTTACGTACTAAGATAGGTAATACTAATAGTTGCATTGATAGTATAAATATTAGACTACCTATAGATAGTATCATATATTATAGATACAATATAGTAGCAGAGTAGGAGTATGTATATATATAGATAATTATAATAAGGTATATGTATACTATGTATGGCTAAATAAAAAGCAAATTTTGAAATTACAATTGAATTAATATTAACTAGTAACTACGACTGCCCATGGTAATCTGTAAATTTGGTGGGAGCGGTGATGGAAATCAATATTGCGAGAGCACTTTGTGTATCAGTATCTATGTAATATAGGAGTGTTCGACCATTATCAAATATGCGCCCAAAAATGTTATTAGTCGATATGAAACATTGGCTAGTCAGGTCGGTATGATGATTTGTCGCCTGGAAGAAACTATTTGAGCGAATTTGTGTGTCTGCATAGTTTAAAGCAAAGTAACTTAAAAATGTCCCGTTCAACTCCTGCGCGACTTCTGATCGAAATATGGAGTGGATAATATATTAAAAGAAATTACAGTAAGATTCAGAAAGTTATTAAAAGAATTCATGTCGAAGAATACCATTATCAAGTAAATTTCACTCTGTTTACCAGATGAAATAAGTCAATATTTAAAGCTTCGCTTTAGCTTAGGGAAACTAACAGAGGTGATAGTGGTTTATGTAAAGTGACTAGACATATGCACTGAAACCACAAGCTGATAAGAGATAATTGTGCATCAAAGAATTGCGTTTTCTGCTGATTACAATGAGAATGTATTTTAGTGCGAGACTATCTGTGAGAAGAAATACCTGAAAGATACACTATTACTTGATTGATGTGGATCATATGGTATTAATTTATTATCCCATTGATCTCTGTAATAGTGGTAACTTATTTCGATGTACTGAAAACAAAAAGTATTTTTCAAAAGCAATCAGTTATGCTATTATACTTAGTATGCTCAATAATAAAGCTTCACTAGATTGCAGCTACGTCCGAAGTTATTTTAACAAACTATAGTCATTGACTCTTCGATCTTCAAAACATTTACAAGTAAATGGTTCCAAATTCTCGGGCCGCTCGTCTCTCAATCTCATCTCTGCTCGTCTCATCTCTCTCTCTGTCTACGTCTCTCTCTCTCTGCTACCATTTCTTCATTAAGTGTATGTAATAGGGAAGATATATACGTATATGTAGGGGTAGTGATGTGGGGAAGGTAGTGGAGTATAGTAATAGGATAGTAAAGGAGGTGGGTAGGTATTGATAGGAGTATGATAAATGATGGTTATAGGAGGTGGATAATAGCCCTAGTTTAGGGTAATATAATATATACTAACTTTGATGGTAAAGGGTTGCCCTCACAGGTAAGCTGATGAAGGAAGTTACTTCAATGGTATACGACGTGGAGTAGGTACATTTCATCTATTACTTGTGTAAGTATGATCACGTCCACCACTCACGCAGGCAGCGAGCCACGGGCCGGTGAGTATCAGGGAGGGGGTGTTGGCACACCAAGAGTCATCCCTAGCGGTCAAGGGATTGAGCATGAAGAGTGGAGAAGACACCGATCGCAACGATCGGGGCTATTCAAAGCTGAAGGTGTGAGATCTAAACTTCACGCAAGAGGGAACACACCAGGCAAGATGGAAAGCAGAATATCCACCGTAGAACTACCGGCAAAGAGTGGCAAGGGAAAGTAAAAGAGAAGCCAAGCCGCAGTCGAACGTTAGCCTGGAAGCTTACCGCGATATATCCACACAAATAAACTCGTGGGACAATCGAACACAGCACCCGCTTGATGTGCTACGAGCGGCCGTCGCGGTAAAAGTGATGGTGGTACATCGGGCTGTATAGAGTTCCATCACGAGAAGGTGACGCTGTCGACTGGTGATTGGTACCATGGCATGACTGTAAAATAATCGGAGGAATAACACATTTAGCCAATCATTGTCGCGGGATGGGCCGCATCGCAACACATCACACGGCGCAGCGGATTCTGCGAGAAGAGAGCTACGAGGGGAAGGGAGGTCTAGTATGGGCGTTGGTCGGGAAGGGTGGGTGTGACAGGAGGCAAGTTAATAAAGGGACCATGACGTGTTTGGGGCTTTTGGCGATACGGTTCGACACCTATAGTCGAAAAGTGCCCGGGTGGAATATGACCCGAGTTGGGTAAATACGCCACCGAGCAAGATAGAAGTTAATTAAGGACGAACGCAGTCGGATACGCCATTAGGCAGAGGCGGATGACGAACCGTGTGTACTAGACTGGAGTTGATAGACTGAGAAGAGGAAAAAATCACGGTCTCGACAGTGCATTAAAGGCGAACTTCCCAGTTCTTTGAAGTCCTTGCGCCATAGGCAAACGCGTCATGTTGATGTGCAGAGTTTCCAAGACTAGTTTTTTGTTGTATGTAAGGCCAAGAGGTGAGTGATTGTATACATGTGCAACAGGAAGACGACGAAGAGACGTTACAAGTTCCGGATAATGCATATTCAGGGTTGACAGGAGTTAGAAGCGTGTTTTAGAGGGAATGTAGTTTGTTATGTAAGTGATTGAAGATTGTTATAGAGAATTGAAGGACTTCAGCAAGGTTTAGTACGACCCACAATCGCGAAATTTTCTATACCAGATCAGCCGCAGAAATAGCGAATGTCGAGGAAAAGATTTGAGACGAGATGCAATTCTAGAAAGTAATCAAGAATGAGAGTAGAATTGAATATGAGTGTGAAGATGTAGGATAGGCTGCGAGTCATCGGCATTAAGAGTGGCTAGAGTTAGAATGGAGTTAGACAGGTTGTGAAAACCCATGCGTTAACATACTGAATACTAGCAGATTATAAATTTTAAGAAATAGTAAATAAGACAGAACCCTGAGACACACCACTATTGACAGCAACGAAAAGAATAAGGGAAGTCGCTCCGTTCAGAACCGTACATGGCGATTACTGAGTCGAACATGAAAGAAAGCTAGACTATAGGTAAGCAAAGAGAAGGAGAAAACCCAAAGGACGGGAGCTTGGAATGCAGTGACGCGTGCCATACAGGGTCAAAATGCGTTGGATATGTCGAGCGCCACCACGGCAAGTCTCCCCGTAGTTCCTAAGACAGGCCGGAAAACGCATAAATCTGATTAACAATATGGAAAGTAATGTCAGCAAGATAGAACCAGGTTGAAACGCACGAATAACTCGTACTGGTGATTAAAGGAGAAGGTAGAGCATTGAGATATCCCAAGACGTGCGCTATAGAAGTTGAGAGTTTATAGACGAGTCTTTCAAAAGATTCTTAGATAGAATAGTCAAGATGAGAGCATAATAGTCGGCGATTATGTTAGAAGGGAGAGGGGTTTTTGAGAAGACGGGGCTACCTGTTTTCGGAATAGGGATTGGAACATGTGCGTGCCTTTTATCACACACTCCAGTGAGAGACTGAGTCGCTGAACCGTTGTATGCCTCAGGTAATTATAATAATACAATAGAGAGAGTGAGTCACGGCAGAGAGCCCGTTATCACGACAGGGGCGGCGGGGGAGTCCAGACTTAGCTAGTTCTGTCGATTCTCCTCATAATACTCGGGAGGAGAGGTTCGCAGGCCGGCCTAACACCGTCTCTATCAATCCTAACGCTTCGTAGTAGTTTTCGTCATAGAGCGGCGGGGTTGTATCGACCGTTTATCAGAAATGTTAATCACCGAGAGTTAGAAAGAGCATACGACAACCTGACGAGGAGAATCGGGAGGAAGGAGAGAGGAATCCAGATAGTACGGTGCAAAGTTGATTAAGAGTCTCAGTGGAACATCTAGTGAAGGTGCCGTAGAGAGAGATAAGCCGTTTTCAGTTATGGAGAGTTAAAGCAAACAGAGCCATCACTGTGAGAATCGAATAAGAGGGGCCAAAAAGATGATTTACCAGAAATTGATTAGAGATGTTTTTGGCCAAGAGGCCAAGGAAGAGTTTGTTAGTAGGATATCACAAGAGTTAGCGCACTTCGCTTTCGATGAAAGCGCCGCTTTGCTTCGCTGAAGCAGATCCCTGCAACCGATTTTCTTAGCTGAGTGAAGAAATTTAGGCGAGAGTGATAGGAGATACAGAGGAATTTTTTCCACTCCTATTACGTCGCTGTCTCTATCACTGAATGGCAGAGAGACATAAGCCACGATTCGAACATATTGGATATGAGGTAGAGAAAGATTTAGTCGAGAGAGACGATGACCTGCTCATCCGTTCTAACGTAGATTTAACAGCTTCTTCCTACCTTAGTGGCAGAAGCCGAAGCTTTCTGATCAGTAGTCAAAGCATGTCATTACAACTGCATTATTAGGGCAGGTATGAAAGCATTGGCAGAGAAAGATATTGAATAATTAGGAGAGGCAGATTATAAGGTTCTTGTTTTTTTATTGTTAATTAGATGAGTGGGAAGATATGGAAAATTGTGGTCAGATTTTACCTAATAGCGATCGAAATGCTGATGTATGTATCTTTTATACTAGATGAAGGACTAGTGGTGAAACATAATTAGGTCAAGTTGTGTTCAAGAATATTGGATTGGATTAAAGATATGTTTGGAATAGGAAACACAGTGTGTAACAACTAAATCGGCCAATAAGTCTATCATGGGAAATAGTGAAGATGCGTGCTACCCACAGGTTTTTCAGAAAGCTGGGTATTAACGTTACTATTGTTCTATTATTCTATATATATAAGTGATACTAGACCATAAGTGAACTTAAATGGCAAGGATGTCTAAGTTATGCAGATGATTACCATGTAATGATGGCCAACTCTTCAGTTAGGAAAAAGTGGATCTCGTGACGAGCATTATAATAATAGATTTCACAAATTACTCGAATCTTGAGACATCATCTTCCCATTGCGGCTAACGGTGCAGGCGCAGACTAAAGTGGGCACCAGCCATTAGACATTTTTAATAGTTAAAATCCATGTGATGGATCTCTTTCATCTCTATTCCCGTTGTCATAATAAGAGTCACGTTTTTTGATCATTAACTGCATGTGATTAATTGGAATGCGGGTAATTTATGGCGAATTAGAACCTGTGGACCAAGAATAATACTATAGGTGTAATTTTTAATATATATTAGCTCATTAATGTAATTTGAAGTAGCCTAAATCAGTGTTTATGGTGTAAGCAAATAATAAAGCCTAAATAAGATGCTTGGCATAATAAATCGCAATGTTGTTATAAGGAAGTTGTAGTATGAAAAAATGTGAAGGTTATTTAATTTGAAGATACATGCCTAAGTAGGATGTTGAATGGTTAATGAAAAATGGAGATTATGCATGTACCATCAATATGTGGGGAGCCCCGTATATTTATAAGAAAAGGACTTTAGATATATGCATATTGCAGAGTTTTCTGTGGTAATAAGTGCACAAAGACCTAGAGCAAAAAGGCAGTATTTCTGGGTTTGATCGGCTGTAAAGAGCTAAGAGGAAGAGAGCTGAAGCGTTAGTTAGGAAAGCGTTTTCCAGGTTAGAAAGGCGATTTTCTCAGACGGAACATGATACAATAATATAAACCATATAAATTAATTTTTTACAATTATTGATAATACGGAGAACCAGAATATAATTCGAATTTTCATATGTTTTTAGAGCACGTGGCGGTAGGAACCACCCAGAAGGCTCATTATAATATGATATACATCACATATGCTTGAATTTATAAGACAATCTCTTGCAAAGCCAATGACAACTCATTGAAAGGCAAGTACTTAGGATTAGACGACAGAAAGTTCTAGAAAGAAATGTATATATATACTATTTAAATAATTATATATAATTATATATATAAATATAATATATAGTATTATATACTATTATATATTATTAATATATTAATACTATTACTAAATATTTTATATAGTATTAACATGAATATTACGATAGTATTTATATAATATGAGGAGATATCTATAGAGGGAGGCCAGCTATATTATATATATAATATATAGTTAATATTATTATAAATATAACTAGAAATATTATAATTTCTGTCGGTAAATAGGCGAACCGGTGAACGTGATAACGATAGAGCTGCTGGAAAATGCCCACGCCTCAACGCCAAGCTGAATATATATATATATTATAGGTTACTACTTTGTACGTAGTTACAGTATATAGTACTAAGTGATAATTATATATTATCAATTAGGATGGTAGTAGTAGTCAATATGGGTAGATAGGATATAGAAGTATATGCGGCTGGTCATTATAGTATATTAGGGAATAGTGATAAGTTTGTGATATGGGAGAGTATAGACTATATGAGGGGGCTATACCTAGATAAAGTCAGAGAACTTCTAATTTGAGGTTTACTTTAACTTAATCATTAAAAACGTTGGCACGTTTTTTAGAAGAGAGTCTTCAGTGTTATATATAGCTACTTGTCCTCAACAACTGTGTCATGCATTGCCATGTCAGGTGCTTCAAAAATGTATACCTTTCAAACGTTGCATCTCCTTGTATACTTTTTGAGACAATAGAGATATTTTGTGTTGCTTTAGAATGTTAATGCCGACTTACGGCATGTTGCGTTCTTTGTTCCATATGCCTACTCTAGGATGATATGGGAATCTTGAACCTAAAGACTATATAGTCTAAGCAGGAATTTTTTGGTTCGGTATTAGGATTGGTACGTAAGTCGAGAAAAATATGCGATTGGGTGCCGCAATCCATTATACAATATTTTAAAAATGGTTGTCTCATATTTCTGTTCGGCTAATGTTTGAAGTTTAAGACTCACCATCGAATATCACAGATGTATATCAATGTTTTTGTTTTCTACGGAGAAGTGTAGAGGCTTGTGATTATATTGCATGACAAAGCTCCGTAATAATATGTACTTTCGTCATCTCAATTAATTCACTTTATAGACAAAATTGACATTATACAAGATCATTATTTTATTGACACACGCAACTTATTATAGACAATGGTTAACATAAAGACGATATCCTTCCAAACTAAAAATCTAAATATTTATTTAGCATAGTTTATTATGTAATTAAGAAATCTGTACCCATGTTGCTTTAAGTGTTCATTAGTATTGGATATCCTCATATATTGCCAGATTTTCAAACACAAAGCGAGTAAACATAACCAATATATATATATAATATATATATATATATATATATTATATATAATATATATAATATATAATATGTATTATAGTATAGGTAATATATATATATATATATACATATTTTTTATTTTATATAATTATTAGTTAATCTTCCCTCCCATATATTATATATATACGGATAGTTATACTTATATATATATCCCAACATTAATAACAGACTTAGAAAAGGTGATGCGGGTCTCGGGAATTTTATCTAGATTACGCTAAAACCCCAGCAGTCACAGTATGACGATCACGCCATCATTTCAAGCTATGACGTTATACATTAACGAACGAAGCTCGTTTTAAAACATAGATATTATTATAATGAGTACCATAGTTTATATATTATATTATATTACTATATTATCAGTGTGCCGGAATCTTTTTTATCGAGTTGGTAGGCAGAGTATGTACAAACGCCTACTTGCCTTAGATGAACCCAAATAAAATAGATAATTAATATAAAGTTTCTACAAATATTTTCAATTAAAATACTATATTGATATATATATCGTAGTATACACAAATATTTTTTGATTTAATATATTAGGATAAATATTCTCATATTTTCTTATACTTAATTATATAATGCTTTTTATATATAGACTATATGTTCATATAATTTAATATAGTATATTAAAATATATATATTATATTATATATGAATTTGTAAAAATATGTAAAACTTTTCTGTTTTGCCTATAAATATCCTCATTCTTCAGTTCGAAGAACGATCTGTTAGCCGCCTACTCATTATTTTCAACTGTATCTTCCTATTTTTAATATGTAACAATCGAATGGGTCCAAACTACTTACTGTTATTCCGAGTTAGAAAAAAATACTTCGTCGTCTTTAGCTCTAGGCAAACTCTGTTTTTGCCTTCTGACTCTTTAATTTAGGGGTGCAAGTGAGGAAGATAATTATTTTATTTTAACAATTCCATTTAAACCGAGTCTTTTAGCATCTCTGCAGTTAAAAAGACTATTTACACATGTAAGCAAATGTAAACTTGGCAAGTACTTGTCAGAGTTTATGCTATTGAACTCTCACTCTCTTAATATAGAATATAACGGTGCTCTCTTTCTACTCTCTCTCTTCTTAAAAATTAAAATCTTATATTCCTATTCTTGCAATTACACGACCTCTGACATACTCACTTGAATAGTTCATGTCTTTACCTAGATACAAGCAGCGATCTTAACATCACCGGATTTGTCCTCTCGGACAGACAAGTTGTTATATTTGCTTCCTATTAGTGGGATATGTAGACTAGTTATCTCAGTTTTCCTTCGAACTTAGACTAATCTTCTTGCCCCTTCGAGCCTGTACTTATACGATACTATATCATAGTACGCTTCATTCAGTAAATAGTTACTATAATAATAAATTATTAATTATTTATGGATTTGAAAATATATAATAAAATTGATCTGTTAGTTTTATACTAAGACGTTGAGCAGCTATAAATATTGGAATTACGTATTATTCGCATTTTTTAAATGTATCTCATTAAAAAAATTGAATATCGATTCATCCAATTATATACCTCCGCATAATTCTTAAGAACTCTTACAACACTACTTTTATTACAATAAACACACAAAATCAGTCGATAAATTGAATATTTTCTAATAATATATAATATGATATATAAGCGTATTATTACCTAACTACACACTGAGATACTGTACATTCCCACTAATAGGAGCAAAATACAACTAATGTCTTGCCGAGGCAAGTTGGTATTTTTTGCTTGTCCTCATATTAGTGGAATTATCTGGTTACAGTATCTGCATGTGTATTAATAGTTTAAATAATACGGCTTCTTCATATTAATTATATAATAAATATTATAATTTATTGACGTTTAATTTGTGTGTTTTTAATAAAATGAGCTGTTCTAGTTTTTAATAGAAATACGTATAGGCAATTGGCCTTACTGAAAAGAATATATTGGAATCACTTTAAAATTCAGTCTACGAATACGAATCCAATATATACCCGTATTTATAAATACTATCACCTCAATTTTATTAAAAACACACAAATTAAGTACTTAAACATTTAATAATTTATTAAATTATATAATAGTGAAAAGCGTATTATTATTCATAACTACACAGAGATAAATTCTGTACATTCCACTTAATTAGGAGTGACAAAATTAACACATTGTCTGCCGAGGCATAATTTATAGTTAGTATGGCTAGAAGAACCTGATCTCATTCAAGTGAGAGTTGTCGAGACTCTATTGCAGTAATAAGTCTAAGATTTTTTTTACTTGATTCTTGAATATTAATTGACTGCTTATTCGCCTAATCTTATTTCATTAAAATTAAGATTAATTATGTAATTAACATTATTTATAATATTATTAGTTTATATTTAGTGCTTTGCTTTATAATAATTATTAATTTAGAATTTTAAAACGAAGAATTTACTGCTTTTACTAGATGTCAAAAGGCAAATAACAGAGTTTGCTTACTAGAGCTAGAAAAGAAAACGGAAGTATTTTTTTAACTCGGAAAAGAGTAACAGTTGCCGCTGATTGTTAATATTAAAAAAGGAAATCAAGTTGAAATTTGAGTATGACGTAATCTTCATTACTTCTCAAGCCTTTGTTCGAACTTGAAATAATAATTTTGTGTATTGGACACTGTGAGATTGAGCATACAGTGTTTCGAAAATGGAAATCTATTTTACTTCGGTTGGTCAGATTGAATTGATCCATTGACCTGTGATAAGATGATGATATACAATCATATTGGGTAGTGAGCTATTTCTTGACGCGGAAGTGTGCGCCGCCATTGTGTGGCAGGGTGAGTAGTACATATACCTGATACACTATATAAGATGTATGTATAGTATATAGTGAGCCTACTATATATATAATAATATAATAGATAGCTAGTAGTAGCTAGTTATAGTTTATTTGAATACGCCTAAGTATATATTATTATGGTATATATATTTATAATATTAGTACATTATTTATATATCGTATTATACGTTGTTAGTCAACTCAATTAACTATTATAAAGATCGTACGGTAATATATATATAGTCACCTCACTAAATTACATATTACTGTCGTTCGAGAGCGACTGTTGAGCGGGGACGCGCGTAGCGTGCAGAGAGATGTCCAACTTGATTGTTCCCTTTTAGATTAATCTTTAACAAGTGCTAGGCTACTATTTACCCGTCTGTTTCTGCGATGTTAAAAGAGAGGGTACTCCCGGTGATTTCTTCAGAGCTACTAGGCAAATAACTCGTGTATCTATGTGTTGATCAGTTGAGTTACAACTCACGTGAGTGAGAATCTCTAGTCGGAGAAAACTAGTGCGAGATGGCTCAACTTCGTACCTCTATGCATAACTGCTGTCCATCCACTCACGATATATTATTTATCACTACTCAATTCCGAAGTGATACATAATGGTTAATTAACTAATTGAATTAATTTATTGTAGACGTCGAGTGTCACTTCGCCTCAGTGCGATACTCCCAAAGTACACCTGCGGAACGACGTTTTTTCTGTCCTCCAATACCGTATTAATCTATATCTACTACCTCATGTAAGAGAGTGCGTGTGAGTGGTGATGTGCGCCTCATCCAGTACGAAGGGCTACACGAGTATCTCGGTACCACACACCAAATATATATGCGAAGGTCGAGGTGATCTTATGTCTACCTATAAATTTCCCTCGGCAGACAAGTTGTATTTTGCTCCTATTAGTGGGAATGTACAGTATATCTGCGTGTGTAGTGGGTCTCTCTCATATATCTGTGTATAGTATATATATATGACAATGAGCTTAATTTACGCGCTCCTCTCTCTCACTCATAGAAAACCATCACACGTGATATTGCGATTCATATTCTATTATATTTTATTATTTTTTATCTATATTAATATAAATGCTACACCTCTATTATTACTCCTCTTCTCTCTCGATCAGAGATTTTGTATATGTGCCCCGAGCTCATAATTACTCTATATTCAATGAGAGAAGATATCCCTCTAGAGAGTGAGCGTCGAGTGTATTACTATTAACTATATCGAACCATCCACGAGAGAGAGAGAGAGTGTGGATGAGATTAATGAATTATAAAGGCTGACAAAATATAATTTAGTTGTTGTCAGATTTAATAATTAGTGAGCCCAATTATATATTTCAATCCCCCTCACAGGTTAAGTATTTTACGTGAGTGATGTGCTATTATTGATGAGTGAATGTGGGTGTGTCTTCAGCTCAACACAGCCACCGCCCTTCGGTCCCGAGTTAACGGTTACCATTTATGTCTCTACTCCCTAAATACTCTCGACACCACAACGCACTCTCACAATCTACCAACCTCTGAATCGAGCGCGAGCCCGAGCGCCGTCATTTATGCAGGCTGATGAGAGTCTAGAACTCCGCCGCTGCGTCCATGTCCACGTCACTCTGATGCGTAGTTAGTACCGTGACACTTCTCACCTATCAGTACGCATCCGACTACAGGTCACCTAATCATAGTATGGAAATATGGAGGTGAGCTTGTAATAGTATGATATATATAGGGACTAGTTATATATAATAGTAGTAGGTATGAGTTGTAGGGTGAGAATATTATATATAATTATCATACTAGGAATGGGTACTTATTTCGCATTTTTGAATGTTTATTTAATGTTATTCATAAATTTTATTGTTAAAATAACACATTTTAACGTTAATATTACACTGAGAACAAAATTTAACTTTTAGAAAGTTGTTTTATAGTAGCTGATGGCTAATGAAAAAGGCAGTCTTTTTTGTGGTTCCAAACAAACTATCTTATAAAGATGGGTAACAAACCGATATCGATAATTTCGATTATCGGAAAATAACCAATCGATATTAGAAAACTCATTTGTTTGCCGTCTTATATCTTAGCAATGGTACTTAACAATTTGTTTAATATGCATAACTGTTTCATGCAAATATTCTTATATTAATAAGACGTAATCTTCGCGTGTATTTCTTTTAGAAATATAAACAGACATCAAAATAATTTCATCCTTTTGATGTTGACACGATTTGTACATTAGATCTGAAACCAGACAGACAAAGAATAGTGATTAGATAAAACAATCTAGTCTGTTCTTCGTTTATATTGTGAAGTGTGTAAAATTTGTTGAAAAAAAAAACAACTTTCTTTTGAATTACTGAATGTTAACAAATGGTAAAACAAATATATTAATTATTTTTACTACATAAATAAAAACCATATAAACAAACAACTATGTAATAAAATACAATCATATTAATTGTCAACACATACACATTATGTTAGTCTAATTAGTAATGCTTTATTTTCATGTCAGTAAAAAAGATTTCAGAACTTCATACTGTATTTTATTAGAATTAATTCAACAACATATTATCATTAAGTTTCCTTTAACAATTCACAAGTTTTAACATAATGATTTAATTTTTTTGAGGAAAATAAATAGAGAAGGTAGATTCCATCTAATGATTGCAAAATTGAAGGTATTTTGACTGAGGAAGATCTGGAGAATAAGGAAGGGGGTGAAATCCTTTCTGACTCGGTCTTCAATCTTTTCAAATGTGATACTGATTTTATGGCAGAGTAAATTATCTTAATAGAACGCAAAACCTTTGCAATTAAATAAAATCAGATCTCTCTCCTCCTTCAAAAGCATTTCCAACACTATATCTGATAAGAACAAAAATTTGATGTAATCACTCCAATGACTGGTAGAAATTCAATACGGATAACAGACTTGCATGGCTTTATAGGCACCCGGCTTGTAAGCTTTCAAATTACCAGCATAGCCTTCTCTATGATTGCATTTTGTACGCCTTGCTGAAATTTAATGAAACAGGATTTTTTAGTAAAATACACGAATCATGCCAGAACTCTCACACTCTATTTCCGTAACTGTTTGAGAAACATGCAATACAGAGCCTGGACATTGCTTGAAATTAATGATGGGTTTGGTTTGAGGATCAAATGAGAGCAGTATGGTTATAGGTCCTTCATGTGACGATGGGCCAGTTGTCTTCCCATCAAACTCCACTAATAACTTCCCTGGCAGGTGCGGCAGTTTCATTAAGAATGCAACATGCATATGACGCCATTGAACGTGGTCTTTTTTAAGATGTATAAACTCCAACATTGTTATCCCCATTCTTGGGTTTACCCGTACTTCACGGAGTTCCATCGCCGAAATACTGCTCTTAATAGTCTCTGTAGATCTCTGTTTGCGTGTCCAGAAATAGATCGCACTCTAAAATCACAAAATCTCGAGATCCTCCCTGAGATGTTATTAGGCAAAACGTGATCGAGGTAACCAATGCATGCTGGAAATGACGACTAAGCACGTAATTTCTTACATCGTACTTTTCTACGCACACCTCTCAGTATCGACCAAGTTTCTCATCTTTTTCCATCGAAAACCTAATGCAGACCAATAACTCCTGTGTTGCTAGCAAATGCTCCTCTGACTGTTTGTCTCTCCAGTATTTTCTTTGGCGGTTGTTATACTACCTTGGATCAATAACGTTTTTTGGTGACAGAAGTCCGAGGTCCTTGAGGGCAGCATTAAATATGAGACATGCATCTCTATTGCCCACATTGTCCTCTCTAATGCTTCACAACTCAGGATACTTGGTTTCCTATTTGAGGTGACAATTCTTTCCATTCTCTTGCTGGATTCTATAGGAATAAGTGATTCGTTCTAGCAACATTCACTTCTCACTGGCCTGTTCCTCACTCTTACTTTCAAAATGTCACGCGTTTTCCCTTTCCTTTTCCTTGAAGTTTCACTGTTTTTCTTCTGTTCTTCTCCTTGTCCACCTTTCCTATTACCATGCGTCTTGAAGTGTTTTGATCAAGCCAAAAATGCCATTCCAATACAGGGATTTTCTTTTCATTGGGACATTGACATTGATTACGTTCAACTATATCATTATGAACACACTTGCACGCGCTAATGTCGAAGAGACGAGAAAATGATTTTATTTTATCTTGATATGTTAAAGAAGATTGTTTATTTCTTGAATATTTCATCAAATCTTTGACATTCACTATTAGTCCTCTTCACTTTCACTAATAACTTTCACAATTCTACTTGCTGGAATGCTGCCTTTATTGTAATTAGTGCCCTTTAACTTCTGTTGCCCACTAACTTTGCTTAGATGAGTAACACTGGCACTTTGTTGACTACTTGATGGAACTGTAGGCTCTAACAACCTCCTCCAGCCAGTGGTAGCTGATTTTTGACAAGTGGTTGTGGATAACCGATATTGCATGCCTGTCTTTATGCCTTGTTGCACATGCCATGATACGTTTTGCAATAATAGTAATAAACACTGCACCCACAGGACTTATCTCCAAACGTCGAATAGTCGGGATCTGAAATGAGACAGAAATAGCTCTCATTTATGGTATTAAAACCAAATTTTGAAGAACAAAGCATATAAAATTCATAACTTAAAAAGTAAAAAACGATGTCAAAACCCTTTTAAAAAAACTAAAGTTGGGCCCCCTAGACATTGAGTAAATGCAAAATGAATTTTTGTCCCACTACAGGGAAGCCAAGGAGCCCCAATTTGACCATGTTTGGTTATCCCATCAAAAATTCAACCCAGCTTTACATTAATATATCTATATATAATATATATATTATATATATATATATATATATAGTATATATATATATATAATAATAATTTATATATATATATTCATATATATATATATATATATATATATATATCATAATATTGATTATGTTTTTGAGAATAAATTTTTTTTCCATTACAATTTCCATTTTTATTCATAAATTAAGGTGGGGGATATCATTACTTAATTTGATATCAACTTCCCATTCCTCCTTTTTTCGATTTCTTGACAGGGATCTAAATTTGAAAACCGAAACAGCAGCAATTCACTTAACGACCTTAAAACATTTTTACCACTATCCGGAAGATATATTCTTCGAAATAAACGAAAAATCATTAAAATTAATAAATATATTTTGTTTTTCCAAAACAATATGTGATTGTGACATTTCATGTTTATTTATTTCTTTTGAAGAACTCATCGATCTTAATTACAGTTGCTGTAAAGGCAGGGTCCATTTTAGCCGCCCACCTAAAATCGACAATAAATTCTTAATTTTCAGAACATTTTGAATGGGAAAATAAGCAAACTGTAGCTTTTTCTAACCTCCTAAATGTCTTTTCTTGCGTTTTCCTGTGTTTGTGGTATTTTTTTTAGAATATTCATTTTTTGAAAACCTATGTTTTTACATTTTCGCATCAACTTCTACAATTTTTTCGAAATAGCTTCAAACTTGAAATGTACATAGATGGGTCTATTAAATAGAAAATGCATGAAATGGTTTTTTGATTTTTTGAAATTTGTTCCCAGCAATGTCAAATTAAAAAAAACTATTTTTTCGGTTTTTAAAATGAAAATTGCGATAACTGCTCATGTTATCAGGATAAAATTTTCAGAACATATGTAGTAGGGGTGATACACATTTTTTATTTAGATAATTTCCTTGTATAACCAGTAGTTCTGGATTTGTTCTTGGAACAAATTTTCAATAAAAAAAAAATTTGGGAATTTTGAAAAAAACTTTTTTTGAGTATACAAAAAAAATTATCTAAGTAAAAAAGATGTATCTAGCCCGACTATACAAGCCCTGAAAATATGATGTTGATCGGGCGAGTAGAAAAAATATATATATATATCGATGTTCCCCATTTACAAAATAAAATAAATAAATTTAACAAATTTATGTTTAATTAAAAATATATTTTGATTTCGTTTTAAAATCACACTATAAAATTCATGTGATAATTTTCTTTTTTAATTTACTTCTAGTTTTAATTTTTAAATTTTCTTACATAATTGTAGAATGATTGACTCGCGCGATTTAAGAAACTTTCAATCTCTCATTTTGATCCTAGTAAGAAGCTAACATAGGAAGTTCCCTTTTTCAAATCAGTAAGTTGCGGACCTTGTTTAAAAAAACGTATGGAGGCAAAACAGTTAATTATATATCATTTTTGAAATTTTTTTTGTCGGTTCCAATATCATTTTTCCATACCCAGTAGCCAAGCAATGTTTATTTGATAAATTAATTAAATCCAAATTTGAGTCCTATACAAGTAATTTAAATCTAATTTTGTTTGGGTTATTTTTTGAGTATAAATTTTTATATTTTTTTAATATTGTAGGAGATTTGGTTGTTTATTATTAACAGAATTGTTAATTTGTTCTTATTCGGAACCATTGTTTAATCTCTAGTGTTCTTCCTAACTTTTATTAAGCTGGGTAGCGTTTTCTGCACTTGTACCAAATCAAACTCTATACCATTCGGTAGTGTTGATGTTAAAAATGAAGTATACACCGCCTAACTAATAACGCTTAGAAATTATTAAATTACTACATATAAAAATGGAAATATTGAAATTCTATTAATTCAATAGCTCTTAACTGAATACAGCTTTATCAAGTAACTCAATATATTATAACCTGTTATCACATAGGAAATTCTTAAAAAAATCAGTAATGATAAAAAATGAAAACTTTTGATAGAAAATCCACTCAATTTACTAATAATATTTCGCCATACAACCTTTTATCAGAATAAGAGTCAGATTTTTTCATTAAACTAAAATCTTAAAAGCTCTTTCCAAAGTCCATTAGTTAACTTAAATGATCTTAAAAATTATTATTCCTAACGTTTTCATTTCTCACTATGGATTAAGGCAAAGTAATTTTCATTTAAAATAATTCATTGCTGCTTCCCCTTTGCCATTCTTTGTTTCAATCATATACTAATATATATATATATATATATATATATAGATATATATATATATATATATTATAATATATATATATAATATGATATATATATATATATATTCATATATATATATAATATATCTATATATATATTATATATCAGTATACTAGATAGTATATATTAGTAACTATACTTATATATATAGTATATAATATATATATATATATATATTATATATATATATATTATTAATATATATTATATATATATTTAATAGCTATATATATATAATATATATATTATCAGAC
>JABUQX010030328.1:0-2500 GCA_015478945.1 Trachelipus rathkii
TAGAAAGTAATCAGAGAATAATCACTTATAAATTTAGATTTTAGAATAGGCTGAATATTAATACCTAATATTTCTAACATATATATTATATATATATATATCTAATTATTATAATTATTATATTATATAACCTGTCTAAAACATAATTATAAAGCTTATGGCATGTAAGGATAAATAGAGATAAAAAACAGTGTTCGAAGCTTAAAATTCTCACCTTCACTGCCTCTCTGACACATAAAATGTAAGAATAAGCAATATCTATAGTATATGTATATGTAATATTATTACTTACTCAATTTTCTGTGTGAATGTTTAACAATATATTACTTCTTAAAGAATACTAAAATATATTTTTTTGGTTATAGATATGTTTTTACTTATGTGTGTACATATTTGATCATGATGTCATCTAACTTTTTTTTTATTTTTTATTTTTTTTTAAAAGTAATTTCACTTGTGCACTTACTCAGGTACATTATATTATGAGCATAATAGAGTAGAAATTTCTTCATCCTATAGGATTACTCTTATTCCTGCAACTCTCCTATGAGGTATCATCGATATATAGTTATTTATTGTAGAATATGGACCGATGAACTATTGTGGCTTTAAAACATAATTAATCACTATATAATATTATATTATATTATATATTTATATATATAAATATTATAATTATAACTATATATATATATATATATTTATATTAATATATATATATATATTATAATATAATAATATTATATATACTCTATTAATATATTAATTTATTATATAATATATATATATAATATATATATAATATATATATATATATATATAATATATAATATTATAAATATATATTATATATACTATTTTATAATTAATATTTAATATTATATTAACTAATCACATTATATATTTATTATATTATATTATTATACATTATATATATATATATTATATTAATATATATATAATATATATATATATTATATATATTAATTATATATATATATATATCTATATATGTATTAATCATAATATAGTAAGCCTCTAAGTATAAAGAAGCCTAACTAAAATCCATTATCTCAAATAAACAGCTCTATATACATAATTATACTTACCATAGAGGAAAAGGTATATATACATTGTTGATAAATGCTGGTATAAAAATATTTATTTAGTTTATAGGTAAATAATGTTTTTTTTTTTTTTTTTTAAATAATACCTACTCACCAGTAGCTTACAAGGAAAGGAATTATACTTTTTGGAATATCCTAGGTAATAATTTATAGTTCAGGAAAATGTAATAAAAAAAATTATTTGTTATAATTATAGTATCATGAGTAGAAAAATAGGCTCATATTTAGAGACTTTATATTTAACGGTAATATATACTTTATACGTTAAAACTTAAATATTAGGTCACTTATTCTATGATATAGTTAAATAATAAAAAATTATTTATTTTAATAATACTTAAAGTAAATTAACCCAAGTTTATAATATACCGTCATATCAAAGGCAGGAGTCGGGTTCATCCTCTTTGCCATATCCGGTGAACTACGGGGTAGGACTCTTTCCCTTCACCCTATCTCGGGTAGGTGGTTTCCGTGGTATCCCCGCTCATTTATGGTATTTGGGTTGATCGTGGGGGTTTCATTATCGCGTCCATTACCATATCATATGAGGGTATGGTATAATCATTCACCGCCCCTGTTGTTCTACGTTACGGCTATGAGCCTATACATTGCTCACGGTGTAATTACGCATATTTGACAAAAATTAATATAATATATATATATATATAATATTATTAATACTTATATATATATATATATATATATATATATATAATATATTCTATAATATATATATTATATATATTAATAATATATATATATATTTATATAATATAATATATATTAATATATATATTATATATATATATATATAATATTATTATATATATATTAATATATATATATAATATCCTCTGTCTCCACGCCGGCTCGAGCTCGCCTAAAAAAAAAAAAAGCCATTTTATTTTTTTTTTACATTTTTTACTTAATCATAAATATTAAAAATATGCACTTCTCACATAATTTATACTTTCCTTTCTCTATCTTCCCTGTCACAGAAATAGATTGTATTCGCTCATCTTTCTCTAAGTTCTCAGTGTGTGTCGTTCTAATATTGCTATCTTTCACAGCATTTTCTCTATACTACTACAACTGAGTGTGTGAGTTTTCAGCTGACTTCACATATCAGGCTCTCATATTTGGTTAGCTGACTCTTATGCTAGAAGTTTCAGTTCCTTTTCCACCTTCAATGTCTCTTCGCTCGCCTCATTCTCTTCTTGAGCGGATGATGTGGATTCCTATTGTGGTCTCTTTCTGCAGTATGGTGTTCGGCCTCACTTATACTATCTTTCATTTTACGTGAGCATTTCACTCTATATTATTACCCCCATATTGCCTTATACACTAATCACTCTATCCAATTTGTTCACACT
>JABUQX010030328.1:17500-22500 GCA_015478945.1 Trachelipus rathkii
ATTATATAATATATTATATTAATATATATATAATATATTTATATATATATATATAGTATATTATATATATGATATATAGTATATATAGTATATATATATTTATATATATATTATATATATATATATATATATATTTATATATATTACAATTAGATTTATTAATTTATCAGATACTGAAATTTAATTAAATAATTTGTATAAAGTATAAACATAAAATTATTAAAATAATTAAATACATGGATAAGTTTGTGACTAGGACCAGAGGTGTTTCTGGAGACAGTTCAGCCGCTGCCAGTAGTAGCTTAAGGAGCAGCTCTCCCATTTTAAATGAGAGCTGTGACATGGACAGCCAAAGATCTCTTACTGATCCTGTCACTGTAACCCTTGATTGTGAGGAGACGAGGGATCCTGGAAACCAAGGCCAAGAGGGCAACGAGGATGCCGTCAAAGAGTTGAAAAGCTATTTGCTCACTCTTGAGAGGTAAGAAACTCGCCTCCATGCTATAGTAAAGACTAAAGACTAAAGACTAAAGAGCATAGTAAAGAGTAAAGACTATAAAGTAACCAAATTAAATCTTTAAATAAAATCTAGTAAATTAACTTTTTTTGAATTTTTTCATGATTGAACATTTAAATATGAAATTACAATAGTCAAATTCAAAAAAATTAAAAACTTCTATTTATTTCAGTTTCTTCATCTTTGAAAAATTTTTGAGGACTGATGAGAAAGTTGATGGGGTGTCTCTTAGGAAGATTCACACTGGTGTTGCCAAGTGTAAACATCCTGCCTGCAAAGGGAAGAAGGGGCTTTCCTACAGCACCCAGACAAGGTCCCACCTCAAGCAGCATTACAAGCATGTAAGTTTAAATAATTATTAATTAAATAATTTAGATAAGATCACAACAACTAACTGGTGTTGCTAGTTAATTAGTTATCAAGATTTAAACACTCTTGTATAAAGTCTTGATACTTTATACAAATGTTATCAAAGAAAATTAAAAAATTTGTAATTAAAGTTTGTATTATTTTTATATACCAGATGCACAATGACCTTCTCCCTCACCTCTCTGCAGCCATTGAAGGGCTTAGCAAGCGCGGTCGCTCCAGTTCAAGGGAGAGTGAGTCTCGCAAGCGTCAGATGTCTCTGGATGAGAGCTTCAGGTCAAAGTTCAGCCAGCAGAGAGCAAGACAAGGTTACACCAGGTGAAAAAATTCAGAAACATAATATTAGTTATTTTAATTGAACTCAATTTTTTTTAAATAGGTATATGAGCGACTTAGCGTCTTCACGTTTTAAAAATATTTTTATTAAAAATTTAAAATATATTGATTTATTAACTTAATTACTTTTTCATCATTAGGTGGTTCATTCATTCAATGATGCCACTGGATTTAGCTGATGATCCTTACACGAAGGAGATGTTTTACCTCATTAATCCCGAGTTTCATCCCACCTCAAGGAGGACTTTGAGCAGGGATATTGAAAAGCTGATGCAAAAGGGGAAGACTCGACTGATAAACAACCTCTTCCACCAGAAGTGGGTGGCCACTACAGCCGACAGTTGGACCGCCCACAATAGGTCCTTCTTGGGAATGACAGTCCACTGGATTGACAGGGTCAACCTCAAAAGGTGCCATGCAACTTTGGCGGTCAGGGAGGTGAAGGTAAGAAAATTAAAAAGTTAAATTTTGTCATTTTATACCTTAGTCTCATAACCATAAGAACATATGAGGTGTAAATATTATTTAATTTACAGACTAAAACAATAAAATTATTGTCTTTAGGAAAGGCAAACTCACCAGTTACTGGGGAAACTAATCACAGAGATTCATCATGAGTTTAGCATCCACGGTAAGGTGAAGGCCACCACTACGGACAATGGCACCAACTACGTGGCAGCCTTCAACGCCTTTGGTGAGTCCAACCAGGACCAGGAGAACCTTCCTATGGACCCTGATTATCCTGACTTGGAGATTGTGGATCTCCAGGAGCTCCTGAGGGCTGAGGGTGACAACCCAAGTCTGCCGCCTCAACACCGCTGCAGGTACTTAGAATTCGCGAAAACTAGTGCTAAATGCTACTAATATATATTAATAATATTATTAAGTAATAAGTATTAACAAATAAAGATTTGTCATTTAAGATTTAACTAATAATCTTTGAATTTCTTGAATTAAATATCTTATTGTTTCAGTGCTCACACACTCAATCTGTTGGCGACAACAGATGTGAGTGATATACAGGGCTGGAGCAAGGGGGGCTCACAGTGGAGGAGGACCATAGCTAAGATCCAGGCCCTGTGGAACCTTCAGAACAGGGCCCCAGTGGTGGCCAACCAGATCAAGATTGTCGCCAAAAGAAAACTGAAGACTCCTGTGGTGACAAGGTAGTAGTAGTTACTATTAAAAAAAGAAATTTAGCGTAAGAAATTGTTGCCGATTAATTATAGACAAGTTCATTTTATAAGTTTTTGATATTTTATATAAAGTTATATTTATTTCTGCAGATGGAACTCCCTATATGATAGTGTGATGGTCCTTCTGGAGGTTTTAAGGGTCGAAAACCAAATGGATGCCATAAACACCATCCTCATCAAGCAGCCCAAGGGAGGTTCCCCTCTCACAGAGGTAGACGTCGAGGTAAATATAAAGTATTTTTAAAGTAGCAATTGCTCTTTTAATATTTTTATTTATAATTTAATAAATTTATTAAATTATAAATCTCCTCACAAACCCAAACCCCCTCCATTAATCCCTGTTCTGTACCTGTACCATCGCTCTTGCTTGCCCAACACTCATATCGCTACTTCGTAAACAATCTCTAACTGAATATATCCACCTTTTTTTCCGGTCGTCCGACAGGCAAAACACTCTCACATGTGCTCTTATACACTTTCTTAACCAATATGGTGTTCTCCACCTTCTCCACATGTCCAAACCATCTTACAAAATCCTCATCAAATTTGGCAGTCTTTTCCCTTACCCGCAAGACACGCTTCCATGATAAACTCGTTCCTCATCTTATCCAATCTCCTAACTGCCAAGAACGCCCTCAGATTGTCCATCTGTACAACCCTCACTCTTGATCTATTCGCCCTATTCCATACAGATACCTCGCTCTCGTGCTCCCGTATTTTTATTAATAATCAATTATGCTTACGTAACTAAGCAATATATTAATTTTCACTCTTTCAGGTCATGAACGAGTACACATTGGTCATGCAGCCTGTGGCGCAGTGTCTTGATATGCTTCAGGGGGAGAAAAGGGCATACATGGGCACCCTCCTACCCCAACTTTGGTTGATGAAGACCAGCCTTGAGGAGAAGAGTGAAAATATTCATCTTGTGTATGCAAGGCCACTAGTACAGGCCCTCCTCAGTGGCTATGAAAAGAGGTTTGGCCACCTCTTTCAGAATAGGGATCTCCTTATGGCCACTGCCCTTCACCCCTCCTTCACCCTTAAGGCCCTAGAAAGCATTGCACCTGACATGGTGGAGGAGATCGGGGACAGGATTACCCGGAAGATAGGGGACTCCATCAAACCCACTGAGAAACAGCAGCAGCGTCAGCTTGGCCAGCCAACAGAAAAAGAACCCCACAATTCAGACGCACTCCTATTCAGTAAATTGTTTTCTAGAGTATTGGTACGCAGAGCAAGCCAGCAACAGGATGTGGAAATCGTCATACGAAAGTCCATGGAGGAGTGGGTGCCCTCTCAAGAAGATCCGAGCTGTTCCTGTTTCCCCAACCAGCATAGGGAGATATGGATAGATCTATTTATAAAATATAATACCCCCATTCCTAGTTCAGCAGCTGTGGAGAGGTGCTTCAGCGCGGGTGGGGACATCCTCAGGGCCAAGAGATCGTCCTTGAAGGAGGAAAGGTTTGAGGACCTTCTTTTCCTCAAAGGAAATATGGACCTCCTGCAGGAAGTGATTAGCCAGGAGGACATGGAGGAGGAAGAGGACCTATAGCTATGAAAGTATTTAACTATTTATGTAGTTAACATTTAATAAAAAAATTAAATAAATCTGTTTTACTATCTTATAAAAGGTTTAAAATGTAAAGGCATGCTTTCGTTATCGCGCAAAAGTTTACTTTGTAATTTAACGGTATCGCCGTAGGATAGCCGAATAGCCGCATAGTTAATGCCGCACTGAGGTTTTCAAAAATGCAGTCGGATAGCCGACGACGCACTAGTTAGGTGGCAAAGCCGAATAGCCGATGACGCACTCAAAAAAATTATAGGCGCGCCCAGCTCTGATATATATAATATATATAATATATATATATATTATATTATATATATATATATAAATAATATATATAATAATATAATATATATATATATATATATATATATATAATTGTTTTCTTTTGCAATTCATGATCTTTTAAAATAAAATAGTAGAATATGAATAATAATAATAATAATAATATAATAATAATAATAATAATAATAATAATAATAATAATAATAATAATAATAATTAATAATAACAATATCAACAATGATATCTTTAAACCAATAGGAGCAAAAATGTTAATAATAATAAATAATACAAATAATGATAATAACAATAATATTAATACATATAATAATAAAATATTATAAAATAATAATAAATTTTCATATTCATGATAATAAAAATAGTAGAATGAATAATAATAATAATAATAATAATAATAATAATAATAATAATAATAATAATAATAATAATAATATAATAATAATAATAATAATAATAATAATAATAATAATAATAATAATAATAATAATAATAATAATAATAATAATAATTGGGTTTATTAAATCACAGCCAAAATTTTGTTCACTTTAATAAAATATTTTCATAGAGGAAAAAAAATATTAATTTATATTTTGCAAATGTATATGACAATCTCAAATCATGTTCATTGGAAAATCCTGAATAATAAAATATTTTACTTCTTTCAATTCAGTTTTATATTAAGCAAAATAGAAGAGGTAAGCAAAAC
>JABUQX010030329.1:0-17500 GCA_015478945.1 Trachelipus rathkii
AAATATATAATATATATATATACTATATATACTATTACTTAATATTAGTGATGGGACGATTCCAATAATTTCCAGCCAATGCCGATTCCGATATCGATACCAGTCAAAAAAGTCCCGATTCCGATTCCGATTCCATTTCTGATTCCGATTCGCATAACGATCCGATTCCGATTCCAATTCCAATTCTTTATATTTATATATACTTATGTAATATATATATATATATATATATATATTAATATATATATATATATATATATATATATTATATATATAATATAATATATATATAAATATATTTATATAATATATAATATATATAATATATATATAATATATATATATTATATAATATATATAGTATATATATATATATTATATATATATATAAATATATATAATATATATATATATTATATATATATGTGTATATATATATATATATATATATAATATATATATATATATATATATATTATATATATATATATATATATAATATACTATTTATAATATATATATATGATAATATATACTAATATATAATATATATATTATTATATTATAATATATTATATATATATATATAATATATATATATATATATTATATATATATATTGTATATAAATATATATATATATATAATATATATATAATAAAATATATATATATATATATATAATATTAATATATATATATATGTGTGTGTTATAATATATATATTATATATATATATATATATATATTATATATATATATATATATAATATATATTATATATTTATCACAGATGAATTTAGATTTGAAAAAGGTTAAGCTACATTCTCACCACTAGGAATGCTTTTAGTCATATTTTTAGTGAGGATCCACTTTTCTTAATTAATTTAGTATTTTTATCATTTTTAAAAGGAAAAAAATATAATAATTTTAATCATCAATTCAACAACTTTTTAGATTGTAAAATTATTTTAGAATAATTTTATGAATTTTTGCAATAAATATTAATATTATAACTTTCTTTTCAATAATTTATATAAAAATTGTAAAAAATATTTATAAAATATACAAGTAAGCGTTTTAAGAGATAATGATATAAAAGAGCGAGCATTATACATATATGCGTTCATTCCTTGTTCATTCCTTGTTCATTCCTTGTTTGCCGCTCTTCATATCAAGACTCTTGACGTGTATTACTTAAGTTTAGTGAGGATTTTAAAGGGTTTAGAATAACTATTCATTATTTCATTACTACGAAACCTTCCTGGTACAACTTTGGATTTACTGAAGGATAGTAAGAAGAAAAAGGAATAGTAAGGACCTTAGAGAAGACTTCACTTATTCTTGAGGACCAAAAGAAGATTCAGGAGGAAACTTAAGAAGAAAGTAAGGAAGCTCTTATACAACGGCTGAAGCTGCTCGACGGGAATTTAGGAAGGCAGAAGTCCGCCAGAAGAATCAAAGCCAGTAACGACCTGGGAAGTGTTCACAACCCTAGACAACGTACCTCAGAAGGTTAGCCACCCACATCCTGTTGGAGGGCGCGGAGGTTACAAAGGGACGGACTTATTGTGTGACATAATTGGTCGGCCTGTCCGGGATAGCTTCTGAAAGTAGAGAAGCGAAAACTTAATTGGGGGTCTGTTCCGTGAATGATCAGTAATACACTGGAAATTTCAAACGAAAATTTGACTGGATACTTCTAACAAATTCACCGTCCTGACTTTAAGTGTTGTACAAACTTTGAAAAACTTACTTTAAAGAAATGGATTATAACTTGTTGAGTAAGTTATGTCAAGAGTTAGGTCTGAAGGGTAAAGAGGCCAGAGATTTTATAGCAGAAAGAAGAGCTGCTGAGGCCGCGAGGCGAAAAGATGAGGCCGAGAGGCGAAAAGAAGAAGCCCTTGAAAAAGAAAAAGAACGAGTGGCTACTGAAAGGAGAGCTGAGAGAGAGGCTCTCGAAAAAGAGAAGGAGCGCGCGGAAAAAGAGAAGGAGCGCGCGGAAAAAGAGAAGGAGCGCGAATCCGAGCTCAATAGACTGCAGCTCGCATATCAGCTGAGGATAACTTACGATGCCTCGGAAAGTTTTCAAGTAATAGCCAAGGTACCGGAGCTCTCTCTATTTACCGACGGAATGGATGAAATGGGGAACTACCTTGAGCGTTATGAACGATCAAAATACAATGAAGCCAAGTCAGATCTTGTTGACACCGCAAAGGACTTTGAAGAAGTTGCCGAAAAAAATGGTGTCGAAGTTAAACAAGAATCTGAGACTTCAAGGAAACAGGAATGGTGCGGAAGAAGCACCGAGCGTGAGGTCAATCAAGGAGACGCCCACGCGCGAGGAAATATAAAGGGAGCAAACCCACCGGACTGCGCAATTGAGGAAAAAGCTGAATCGGCAGCGGTAGGAATTGAAGTAAAGAATTTAACGGGAGGGGACGAACCTCCGAAAATAGAAGATCCGATTGATTGTTTGAAAATTGACCGAAAGAATTTGATACGACTACAGAAAGAAGTAAAGGAAAGGTTGTTAAAGAAAAATCTTCCGTGTTCCGAATCGGAAAAAGAACGACCAGAATGTAATGAAATCGATTTAGATTTTGATGTCGATTCAGATTTTGATGACGCCGCCAAGAACTTTGAAGAAGTTGCTGAAGAAAGTAGCGTTGAAGTGAATCAAGAATCTGAGACTTCGAAAGTACAAGAAGAGGATCAATGTGGAGTCGAACGGACACTGTCTCCTATTCGGTCGACAGATTACTCGGAAGGATCTAAACCAGACATTGAAGAAATTAATGAAGATGATGGTTTGGATATATTCAGGCGAGTAAACAGCAAAACAGCTATCGGTCTAAAGTCAAGTGAACTTCCTGCAGGAGCACAATTCAATAGTGTTGATTCTTTCAAAATGCTCACTAGGGACTTCTCCAAGGACTGGTCTAAAGAAGAGGTGAAAGAGACTATTCGAGATTGCTTCGTCACTGGCGAGTGGAGCGAAAAAGAAAGTGCAGAGAAGCTTCTAAAGCTTGATGACGAAGATGAAGATCTTTTCGGAGATTTTGAAGATCTTGAAACTGGTAAAAAGGTTCAGGGAAATAGGTTGAATGCAAACAAAGAAGAAGAAGAAGAAAAAAGTAGCGAATTGGAAGTAGAGAAGAGTGAGAAAACTTCTAAAGAGAAGAGACTCGAAAAGAAAAGAAAATTGAAAGAATTCTTCAGTGCACAATACGATGAGAAAGGAAATGGAGATGATTTTGAAAACCTGAAAGCTAAAATGAATGAACTAGCGGACTTTAAGAATTTGCGAAGGAAGTTAGACATGAACGAAAATTGTTCAGATAATGTAGGAAATAAAAATGATGAATCGTGTGATGGAGAGAATGTTTTATCAGAAGAGAAAAGATGTTCTTTAAAGGAGAAGATGATCCTTCGACTTAAAGCATCAAGGTGGAACCACATTCGACGATCAAGAGCTCTTCGAGATGATAAAACGGAAGATTCTTTAAGAGAAGATATCAAGATTCAAACTCGGAATCAAGGACACAGGAGTTTCAGGATGAGAAGACGTAGAATTCATCTGTGGGTTGAGATGAAGGAAAGAAGTATCCTCAGGATCCGCTTCTTCATCTTAATAAGGGGGGTATTATCACAGATGAATTTAGATATGAAAAAGGTTAAGCTACATTCTCACCACTAGGAATGCTTTTAGTCATATTTTTAGTGAGGATCCACTTTTCTTAATTAATTTAGTATTTTTATCATTTTTTAAGAATAGAGTAATTTTTATCATCAATTCAACACTTTTTAGATTGTAAAATTATTTAGAATAATTTTATGAATTTTTGCAATAATATTTAATATTGTAAGTTTATTTTGAATAATTTTAAGAAAGATTGTAAAAATATTTATAACAATATACAAGTAAGCGTTTTAAGAGATAATGATATAAAAGAGCGAGCATTATACATATATGCGTTCATTCCTTGTTCATTCTTTGTTCGCCGCTCTTCGTATCAAGACTCTTGACGTGTATTACTTAAGTTTAGTGAGGATTAAAGGGTTTAGAATAACTATTCATTATTTCATTGCTACGAAACCTTCCTGGTACAACTTTGGATTTACTGAAGGATCGTAAGAAGGAAAAGGAATAGTAAGGACCTTAGAGAAGACTTCACTTATTCTTGAGGACCAAAAGAAGATTCAGGAGGAAACTTAAGAAGAAAGTAAGGAAGCTCTTATACAACGGCTGAAGCTGCTCGACGGGAATTTAGGAAGACAGAAGTCCGCCAGAAGAATCAAAGCCAGTAACGACCTGGGAAGTGTCACAACCCTAGACAACGACCTCAGAAGGTAGACCACACATCTGTTGGAGGGCCGCGGAGGTACAAGGGACGGACTTATTGTGACATATATATATATATATATATATATATATATATATATATATTATATATATATATATATATATATATATTATATATATATATTATATATATATATAATATGCCTTAATTTTGCTAAATCAACTAATTTTTGATAAAGTAAAACTAATAAGCTTACTCGATATTTTTGGCTGAGACGATGCCACGTTGAAGTGTTTCATATCACTAAGTTTGGTGTCATTCTATGTAACCACTGAAAAATAATTGCAATATTTAAAAATCTGACAATAAATGAACAACAATTTTGTCATTTTTTGTTTAAAAAAAAAATTCCTTCTTTAATTTACTATAAGTAAGATCTTGAAACAAAATTATCATTATTATTTGTAGTCAAAGCATGACTCTTAAATTGTAGTGCAAAAACATTAACATTTCTCCCGTTTCTGATTGCATCCGATTTTTTTAGGAGAATAAATTGATCCTCCAATTCTGAAGAGTCTTTCACTTTCCACGAAATGGGGGGCGAGCTGTAATATTTTCGAGCAAGGACACCCAATGCTGAAAGGGTACCTTTATTCGATGACCACCATTGTAAGGGACTTTCTGAATATTTAATAAGTTTCATATTTTTATATTGACTGATTTCTACTTTCATAACATCTTCAATTTTTTCAATATATGTGTCTTTCTCCTTAGGAATGAGTTTCTTTGCTGTTTTTAAACTTTTTTCTCTTTAAATTCCGAAAAACAGCTTTCAAAACTGAAGTTAAAACTATTATCTTCAGTATCACTTTTTTCGCCCTATTCTGTTGATAAATAAGAAGAATCTGAAGATTGGTTTAAAGTAGTGGAAACTGTTTTCCTTTCCTTTATACAACATATATCTTCGCACATTCATTGCTTAGGAGTATCTTTCACTTTTTTATTGTTATATTCATCCTCAAGGAATGTAGTTTTAAAGCGTGGATCAAGATAGGTAGCAAGCACAAGATTCTTATCAGTAAAGTAAATGAATCTATTTTTTACTGAATTTTTCCATGCTGATACTGTAGACCCAAGTAACTCAAATAGTCCTTTTTCTGACTCTTTTCAAAAAAAAATTATGATTATTGCCGATGCCATTGATTCCTTGTGTCTCAATAAATTTGTACAATCAACAAAATTTTTGAAGTATTTATAACAATTTTTCAAGAACTTTCCGTTGTTTCTAAGCATGCAGGTTTTGAATAATCACTACAATATGAAATGAGAGCCGTCTTTTGTTCAAAAATTTTTGAAGGCATATGATACTGGTTATTACATCTGGTTGTACATCCTGAAAATCTGTGTTGTGCTAAATTAAATCTAGTTTTTATAATCTTCATACTTGGCAATAGCTTGAGGAGAGTGATTACAATGACCTACGATTTGTTTGCATATGGATATATTTTTTTCACGTCTCTTTGTTCAAATATGGCATCATTGAGAACTAGTGTCAGAGTGTGAAAAGCAAAAAGGTAATTCCTGGAATCCTGCTTGTGTAACTAAAGCAGCCCTATTAGGTGCGTTACTCTTACTATAACGAATAATTTAATAGCAGGAAATATTGAATTCTTTCAAAATTTTGGAGGACAGATCACTATATATTAGATGCTGTGTGAGATTAGTGAAAAGGTGAAAAATCAATATGGCAGAATTTATATCAATAGCATCCATAATTACAAGCCTACAGGTAAATATATCACTGCTCACTTACGATTCACGGGTATATAATTATCAAAAATATTACATAAACTGACTAACTAATCATTGGCCAAATGACTTGCCTCACCATGAACTAACTGAAAAATGCTTAACATGAATCTTAGGCTCTTAAGTAAAGATGCCCCGCTCAATCAAGTTTTCTTTAATTAAATAGAATTAAGAAGAACTGTAAATAAAAAATCATATGGCAGACATCGAAATATTGTCTTTGAAATAATTCTAAAGAAAATAAAAATTTTTTTTCAGATTGTATACCAAAGAATCGGTCAAAGAATCGGTACAACAATTTTGTTGATTCCGATTCCGATTCCGATTCCGATTCCGATTCCGATTCCTGAAAAACAACCGATTCTTTCGATTCCGATGCTGATTTCGATTAATCGTCCCATTACTAATATATATATATATATATAATATATATATATATTATATATATAACAATATATATAATATATATATATTATATTATATATTAAATATATATATATATATATATATATTATATATATATATATATAATATATATATATATATATATATATATAATATATATATATATATATATATATATATATATATATATATATATATATATATATATATATATATATATATTTGCTCTATATGCTTGTGCAAGTCTCATTGTCACCTAAGGGTAAACGATAGGGAAATGGTACTCCTTACACTCTTTCGAGTGCCAATTTTAATCCCAATGATCCGGATAACCCTTAAATTAATACCACTTAATCCTCTTTCTAGGTGAACTTACGAATTCTAATGAACCCATGATTTCTCGTTCTCACCGGGTATCCATGCTATAATATTTACTGAATCCGCTTCCTTCGGCGTGCTGCGGTCCCTCTATTTGATGTATAAATAAAATGATTTTAAATAAGGATGGATGAATGGTTATTTTGTGAACGATAGAGTTCTGGTGAAAGTAATTTACACCTGATCAGTGATGGAATAATAACTTTGGTAAAATATAATTTTTTCTTATAAAATAAACGTATGTTGAGTAATCTGATAACTATTACGTCATAACTGTGTAGTCATAATAATTTATAAAGGGAATAAATACTTTTGTTACAAAGATAACCTGTTTTACTTTTAAAAATACCTATATTGTAAAAATATAAAGGAAAATAAATTAGTGTGGAATCATTGTGTTTCCCGTGGCTAAGCTAATGAAGAGAAGGTACCATTGGCGCCATTTAATTAGTAAAAAACGTATAGTTTGGCAATTTGCATGGTGACACTGTCACATGTTGTTGCGTATGATTGTGGTGACTTCATCCAAGATGGCAGCCATTTCACTATAAACAAAATGCCTTATCTCGGTAGCTATCTAAACGATTTTAAATTTTTTTACCTTGTTAGAAAGGTATTTTTAAGAGATAAAAGAAATTTTCTTAGCATGTATTGAGAAAAAACAATATTTTGGTTGATACTTTGTTTTAAGCTGAAAAGTGATTGTTTTAGCCTGATTTTGATTTTTTTGCTCAGTGTCACGCTGCATTATTGTGTTTTTTGGTACGTAATATTTTGGAATCGTAATTAATGCTATTAGTATTACTATTGATACTATACGTTTGACTATGCACAGTTCTTTTAATTTCATTTCTTTTGTTTCAGAGTATTATTTGTCGTATAGAGCAGCCAGTAATAATGAAAGGGGTATACTACAAATTCAGATGCCACGATCAAAGGGGAAACGGAGCAATAGTATTGACTACACTGTCTGTGTTCTGTGTCAAAAAAAAATTTTGAATCACTTGTCGTTGAATCAAAATCATTAAAATAATTTCTAGAAGGCATTGTCAGACGAAGTAAGTTCGGAGACAAAGAATTTGTCTTTATAAGCCAGTCCAGTAACTAATTATATCAAGAATTGTTCTTCATCACCGTTGGATTGTGCGAGTTGCACACAGCTTTGTAATTATGCGTGAAATTGGAATTTTTATTGACGGAGCTGGAATTCTTGACTTGTAGTCAGTGCTGCATGGTGATAAAACATTCAATCAAATCATTTCAGGTAAGTAGTTCAGACGTGCGGTTGAAGCCCACATTTGTACCATAGTCACTCTAAAAGATTGATACTCTCAGTATTTGTTTGAAGAATATGAAAGTTTGAACATTAGTGTTTATAATAAAGTGCAAGAGCTAAGAGACAGATTCAATGAAACTGGCTCACAAGAATGTCTTACTAAATTACTCTTGACGTGTAGAGTAATCTCTTAAACAAGATGAAAGAATTTGATGAACAACAGGAAGAACTAAATTCAACATTCCGAATGTTACAAAAATATATGAGAATATGTGAATTTTTGTTACTGTTCTTGAGATCTGTCAGGACTGCTATTTGTGATCTGCATCTTTCTTCAATAGTAAGAGGACTGCTAATTGAGATCTGCATTTTTCTTCACTAGAAGATTTCGTAAAATACTTCTTTCCTGTAGATTTGACAAACTATTCTGGAATGACAGTTTGGTACCTTGCTGATATGGTAAGTTTGAAAGAATCAGATCCAAATATTTGGCATGATTTCGTAAAGGACAACTGGGTATTAATAAGTCTAACATACCGTTTTGTGCTGTAGCTTGTGATGAGGCACTAAAACATAAAAACAGAGTGATGAAGGTTGTGGAAGAAATGGTTGGAATTATACAGCAACCGAAAGCTCTCGCTCAATTTTTCATAACAATACCTGAGCTATATAGGGTATCACAATAAATACTAAGTATGTCTAGGAGTTCATTCAAACCGGAAGCTAGAAAGCACCATTTAAATAATAAAACCGTTGTCAAAGCCCAAGATAAAGCTATTTCAATCTTAAATAGTGAACTGGAGGGTATTTGATATCATTAAGGACATTAAGACATTAAGAATATAGAGACAGTAAGAAGCCACATGGGCCTATCGAGACTGTCCCAGTCAACCCACTACCCAAACATGCTCATGCAAATCCACAAAGAACCCTAGGGCTTGTCAAATTGTTGTAACTACAATTCCACCAATTTGGCTTAGTCAAAACTAATGATATTATATATATGATACCCAAACCATCCACATGCATTAATAACTAAGTTATGGTCACACATGCCATCTAACATTAATAACTACCATAACTAAAAACCCACCAATTTGGCTTTGTCAATATATTAAATGATACCCAACCCATCCATAAACAAATCTAACCCTTTCTTAAATGTTGAAATCGAGTCACTCTCAACAACCTCCTCTGGCAGACTATTCCAAAATTTAACAACCCTATTACTGAATGCATGCTTTCTTATATCAAGATGGCATGCTTTCTTCTTATTTTTCTTATTATGCCCCCTGGTCACCTGTCCATGTTCTACTATGAAAAATTTATTGGTCTCTGTTATCATAGATGTAAAATATTTTGTTTAATTGCATCATTGTCCCATCATGAAAAAAAAATCTCCATTCTACAATAAACATTCCTAAACTACTTCAGCCTCTCCTCATAGCTCTTACCCATCAAACCCAGAAATCATTCCTTGTTGCTCGACGTTGCACTCTCTCTAGCATATCGAAAGTTCTTTCTTAAATAAGGGGCCCAAACTTGTGAAATACTCTAGTAACTGCCTAAACATAGCATTATACAAGTTTAACTTATTATTTCCTTGCCTTACTTGTAACAACATTGCGATCTTATTATGCCAGCATCTTATGTAGCTTATTCCTTGCGTTCCAAACACGAGTAGCTACTTCAAATTACTGCTTATATCACACCTAATCTTTTTCTAGGTCCACAGACTCAAGCATCCCCATTCATATCGTAGTTTAAACTTTTATTTGAGTAACCTAGGTGAAGAACCTTACACTTTTTTACTATTAAAAATTCATTTACCACTTATCTCCACCCAAGAAGTTATCAAGATCATTTTGAATCTTTATGCATCCTTCACTATTCCTAACTGAGGTGCCACTTTAGTATCATCTGCAAACTTAGAACCTTGCATTTAAGTATATATATAAATTCATTTATATATATATGAAAACAATTAGTGGCCCCAGCACGAACCCTGTGGCGACACCACTCTTCCACTTTCCCCACGATACTATATTCCCATTTAGTTGTAACACACTGTTTTCTATTTTCGCAACCACTCTTTAATCCAACCATGTACCACTCCACCTATACCACATTTTGCAATAACTCTTCATCAGCTTATGTGGGGAACCATATCAAAAGCTTTACTAAAGTCTAAATATACAATATCAACTGGATCTCCTCGGTCAATGCAGTCAGTAATGTATTCCATAAACTCTAAAAGGTTTGTCTGACATGATCTACCCTTTCTGAAACCGTGCTGGGAGTTATACAATACCTTGTTATCTTCTAAATATTTCTCTATATGACCTTTCAGTATCCTTTTCATTTGAGGGCTACGAGTTCATAAATATAACAACAAAGGCTGTATTTAGTGAGCAAATAACACATCAGATGTAGCCCGAATGATCATTAGGAAAGATCTGTATGAAGCCTTCAGACAGAGAGACTTCTTTGATGGATCGGTCAGTCTCTCGCACCTATGAAATAGAATAAACGAAAACTATATTCAACCAGCAACAACCAAACAGAAGTAAAGATTGATGGATCCACAACAAAGTTGAATGCAGGACATTCCCTTTTTGAACGACTTTTGGATGTCCCACGAAATCAACGAAAAATATACCTACGCACAATCTTAGGGAAGTATGAAATGTCGGTCGTGCCTAGATCTATGTTAGCCCAAGATGGAACAATGCATCAATGCCCAGCTAAAAAAAACAAAAAACTTTTTCATATCTTGAAGTCTGTTGTGGAACTCGCTGTAAAAGAAACTCCTTACCATCTGTTGAAGCTCACCAAGCAAATAGCTGGGTTGCAATCATGGGCGGAATGGGAGAATTGAGGGCTCTTGATAAAACCATTGCAGTGAAAAAATATAGAGACCTTGCTAATGCGTTCACCCAAAATATCCAACGGAAATACTGGCAGTATAATGAACTTCATATTGTTTTCGACACGTACTTAAGAAAACAATCAATAATCTTACTAGAGGTAAGAGGCTCCATGGAGGTGTAGCAACACAATACAAAATATGTGCCACCACTGACATTTCAAAGATAAATATGAAAAAGTTATGAACACACTCGTACCAAAGATAAATTAACCACCTACCTAATACACAAAATGCTCAGTCATGCCAAGAAGCAGCAAAGAAATGTGTTGTTTTGTGGCATACGGAAATTTCTGCTACGCATTGTTCTTTGGATTGTTTAAAGAGTAGTCAAGAAGAAACCGACGCAAAAACCTTAACGCCAAAGATAGAGCTGCAGATACACTACTAGTGTTTGCACAAGACACAAATATTTTAATTTTGCTAGTGAGAAGCTATTTAAGATTTCCGGAACAAATTTTTTGTGTCAACCTCAGGTGAGGCAATATCGGTACAAAATATATTTTTATCATTTGGAATACTAAAAATATCAGCATTGCGCGGATTTCACGCATTATCAGGTTGTAATTCCACCTGAAGTTTGTTTGGGAAGTGAAAGTTATCATACTTTATTTCAGAGATCAAGAAAGAATATATTGCCATGCAGAAGCTTAGTACCAGTGACTTAGTACATGATGATATTGTGTATCAGCTGAAAGAATTTATTTCCTGGGTTTATCAGGCACACACCTAAACAATATCACTTGTAGAAGTACGGTGGTCAATGTTCACGACCAAGCAAGCCTTTGGAGTTAAGCTACTTCCAACTAGAGGCTCCCCTATACCTGCACTTAAGAGAGCTAACTTTCAAGCACTTATGTGGTCAAATAATGGTGGGCCAAATCCGACCATCTCTAATCCAGTTGGACACAGCTGGTGTGTGGAAGAGGGAGTATTTACCCCTTTTATCTGTGAAGAACCATTTGCCTCTGAGTTCCTTCTGAAACTAATTAAATGTTCATGTGCAAAAAACCGATGTTCGCAATCTTGCAAATGTTTAGCAAACAATCTGAATTGCACAGAAATGTGTAATTGCAATGCCAGCAACAAAACTTGTGATAATTTGTATCCACCTGATTTCACCGTCGGAAATAGTGATGGAGCTGATAAAGCCAATTTATAATCTTCCTATTGTATATTTATGTGCATATAATACTTGAATTTGTTAAAACATCATTTATAAAGTAATGTTAAGTAATGTAATGTGGAGGATATTTTCTTACAATTTAATTAAAGTCATTTTGACATAAATCCAAGTAGTAATCAAAATATACCTTTCCAACAAGATTAAAAAATAAAATCAGTTAGATAGCAACTGAGATAAGACAGTTTGTTTATATTGCAATCGCAGCCATCTTGAATGACGTCGCCACAGACATACGCAACACCTGCAAGGGTGTCACTATGAAAATTACTGAACTACACAATTTTTCAGATAAAATGACACAACTGGTACCTCCCTTTCATTACCTTTGCTACGGAGAGACGTTTCTTTCCACTGCTCCCGGACTAAATGTTTTTCATATGTTTTCATTAAAAAGAATAGGAAATAACTATCATTTAAGTTACACAAATTGCATTTTCTCATGAATACACTTCGATGGTTTGATGGTAGCTTGTCGCATCAAAGCGAAAAGTCACCGGTTTGAATCCTCGTCTGAAGAATGTACATTCGTTCGTTTCCTAGATTTTGACAAAGATGGTTGAAAGTTTTCTAAAAGATAGTGATGTTACTAATGATTTCATGTGATGGAGGTGGCATCTCAAAGTGAAAACCGAAAATAACGACCAATAACAGGTGAGTATTCTGGGGTTCCTGTTGATGTAGAGGATGTCACAATGATATGACATCATAGTGGCAAAGTCTGAGGTATATGATGATATGGTACGATTGAGGGTAAGGATAAAATGACATGTTGCAAGAATTGTTACAAAGCCCTGAGGAATGTTTTTAATGACACACAAAAAGGAAGCTTCAAACTCACTTTGGAGTGAAAATAAAGACTGCATTTGAGAGAAATTGTGAGGCGGCTCCCACAAAAGGGGATCAGGAAAAGCTTGAAAGTGGCAAGTCGTACAAGTTTTGGGATGTAAATGGGATTCTCTTTTGCATTTAGGGAATCATTGTGGGGCATCACCCCGCAAAAAAAAGGCAGAGTTTCATCGCCAAGGCCCTGATAACTACAGTGGAGATTGCCATAGGTCAAAAAGACGCTAAAAGATCAAAAAAGGGGTTTAGCGTTAGTTTCAAAGCAACGAAACTAGTGCCAGAACTATTTTAAAGTAGTGTGTCATTTCTTCAAGGGTGAGAAGATATCGGCATGGTGTGGAAAAACGGTCCAAAAACGGTGCCAAAAAATGGGTGTGACAAAGAAAGTGGGATTAATTAAATGATCAAACAGAATATGGCAGATTTAAACGACTCAAAAAAAGTGTAAGGAGTGCAATTTAACCTCCTCCTATGGCTACCTCTCATTTCCTCTCAGGTGTCAGTAGCAATGGCCTTTAATATTAACCCCTACTATATACAATATATATATATATATATAATATATTATATTTATATATATATATATATATATATATATATATATAATATATATACTTATATATATATATATATATATATATATACATATTTATAATATATATATATAATATATATTATATATATATATATATATATATATATAATATATAGTATATATATATATATATATATATATAATAGTATATATATATATATATATATATTATATATATATATATAATATTTATATATATATATATATATATATATATATATATATATATATATATATATATATATATATATATATATATACATATTTATATATATATATAGTATAGAACAAGATTTAAATATATAGCTATCTTATATAAAAGGAATATATATATATATATATATAATATATATATAATATATATATTAGTATATATATATATATATATAATTATATATATATATTATATATATATCATCACCCACCTTCCTTCCCCAAGAATGGCGGTGAGGTGCTCACATGCACCGGAAAGAAAAGTAGTAGAAGAATATAAGAATATGACGCAATTCGAAAAGAAATCCCAGCCTTACAGCACCTTTTATGCCTTTAAGTGAGAACTCGTCGCAGTAAGAAATCCACCCTAGAGCTTCACGGGACCGCGACGGACTCTCACTATGGCATCTCGTCAATGTGAGGTTCGTTCCTTGGCCCAGGTGGGCCACAACCATACCCCCTCACAAAACCCCGCCATTCACTCCTATTATTCCACTTTCTTCTCGCCTCTACCAAACTCACATTTATCTCCTCCAGGCATTGCTTCATTGACTCAATCCACTTTTTCTTTGGTCTCCCAGCCGATCGATTCTCAGCACACTCACCAAAATACATCCGGTTAACCAACCGACTATCATCCATCCTTTCCATAAGACCAAACCATATCAACGTACTTTCATATATTCTCTCATTTCTCTTTCCTAATTTTGCATTTTAACAATTCTTCTTACACCTAACACATCCCTAAAATTGTCCATCTTAACATATTTTACTTTAGATCTATACATCTTATTCTAGACCATACTCTCACTACCATATATTAACACAGGTAACAACATACCCTAATGTAAGACCCTAGCGCAATCAAGACTTAGGCCCTTTACATCCGCCAAGGATTTAATTGCACCAGCCACCTTTCTGTCATTCACAACTTTCCAACTACACTCTGCATCATCCGTTTTTATTTCAACCAACATGTATCCTAAATATTTAAACTCAGACACCTGTTCCAGCTGCTCACCATCTAACATAACTGCACACCGAGGACTGTCCTTACTCACAACTATAACCTTACTCTTATCTACGTCTACTTTCAAACCCTCCTTTTACATACCCTAACCAATCTCTCTACCAATCCTCTCAAACTCTCTTCAGATTCGTCCCGCAAAACGAATTCATCCGCATACAATAGGTAGAGCACTCCATACTCTCTTTCATTTTCCATCATTCTAACACAAACCCCTGCCACCACAACCTCTAATTCTTTCATAACCCCATCCATATAAAAATTGAATAACCAGGGAGACATAACACATCCCTGCCTCACTTCGCTATTAATATTAAATCAATCACTTTCGACTCTATTTATTCTTACACACGCTTCACTATCGTCAAACCTACTTTTGATTCCATTGAGAAGTCAACCAGCAACACCATATATCACTAACACCTGCCATAGAGGTTACGTATTAATCCTATCATACGCCTGTTGCAAATCCATAAAACCTAAATACAATTTATTATCCTCTTCCCTCATTTTCCCAACCATTTGTTTCAATATGAAGATTTGATCCACACATCCTCTACCACTTCTAAATCACCTTGTTCTTCACCAATCAGTCCTTTTAGTCACTCAACGCACTCTATCGACCAAAATACCAGCATAGAACTTTCCTACAGCACTCAATAAACTAATTCCCCTATAATACCTACAGTTACCTTTATCCCAATTACCCTTATATAAGGGCACTATTACTGCTCTCCTCCAATCTCTTGGAACTATACCCTCCATAAAGGTTTTGTTACACAACTTCCAAATCCAATCAATCATGCTCTTGCCTCCGTTCTTGATCATTTCACCACTAATTTCATCTATACCTGCAGATTTACCATTCTTCAACTTTCTCACTCTAACCATTTCTTCCTAATTACTAATGACCTTATCCCCAAAATACCTATTCCTTCTTGCACCATCAAACTCACACATACTCACTATCACCCCTTCATTCCTGCCAATGCTCTGCAGATATATATATATATATATATAATATATATATATTATATATATATAATATATATATAATATATTATATATAATATATATATTATATATATATATATATATATATATTATATATATATATATATATATTATATTATATATATATATATATTATATTATGGTCAGCCTCCCGAAAGCAACATTTATGTAACACAAAAAAAAAAAACTATAACAACTTCAGGAAAGTAAATAAAATTTTATTAATCAGGAGACATTTTTATCCATGAAATTAAAAAAAAATAACGCTTTTGAAAAATTTAAAATTGTTAAATATGTTGGAAAATCTGTATGATAATGAGAAGAATAACGAAGGACTTCATCGTTTCGAGTGAACGTCAAAGATGCCAAATGTAGATTTTTTTAACTAAAAGATATCCCAACTCTAATTCACAAAGATGGACAGAGTCGGGGTTTCTTGGCCTACCGGGGGATGACGGGGGGGACTTCGTCACCCCCCTGTCCTTCCGTCGGCTTGAACCCCCTAAAAAGGAAATAAAAAGAGAAATTAACATTTTCTCCAGAGCTTAATTAAAACCAATATTTTTCAACTCTTGCTATCGCACTACTGCAGAAATGGAAGGTTGATGAGAGCGTCCGCTGCGAGGTTATTGAGAGCTTGCGATGACAGACCAAAGATTATACTAATATTTAAGATGTTATTAATAAATTTTAGAATAAAATAATTTTTTTTTAAGTTTCATCGATGAAATTTCTTGCTGAAATCAAAAATGTTATTTATTTCCCTGTAGCTGTTATATTTTTCTAGTTACATGCATGATGCTTTCGGGAAGCTGGCCTATATATATAGTAGGAAGGAATTATAATAGAAGGGATTTTTTATTTTTAGAAATCTTTACGGCCAAGAGTCAAAAATGTGTCATGTGATGAAAAACCGTGACTGGCAAATTTTCAGATCAATATGACATCGCTAACCGGTGCCACAAGCGACCTAAAGTTATAAAAATCAAAGATTTGAAAAGAAAAAAATATTTCAACCCGTTACAGTAATCGTTTAAGGTTGTGCCTTCTATGTAGATTCATTTTAAAGGCTTTCATTTTGTCTTTAAAAATGATTTGAACACTTTTCCGAGTAAAGTAAGGTTGCTTTTAAATATTTTTTCTGGCAGAATTGTAATTATGTTATTATATGTAAATAAAAGATAATATAAAGATTGCATAATGAATACCTTTCTATAATTTCTAAAATTAATCATAGAAATGAACTATAAATCCTATAATTAAATGAATTATAATGAAAAATGTAATAAATATTAAATAAATAAATAGAAATTGGCAACTCAGCAAAAGAAAGCGCAAATAATATCGGTTAGTTCCCGTTCTTTTGTTTCTTTTTTTCTTCTTATTGTGTTACAAAAAAAAATTATTTTTAATAATTCTTTATGTTGGCATATGGTTTCGAGCACCTAATGCAGTGATTGCTTCTAATGAAGATTTAAAATTTATTAAGAACATTATTAAATACCGTCAGATAGATCAAGGT
>JABUQX010030329.1:27500-30000 GCA_015478945.1 Trachelipus rathkii
CGAGCCAAGCCCCGCCCCTTTTTTGCTTTTCGCCAATTTTGCTGAGTTCTAGTAGAGAGAGGTATTCCCTTCAAACTTTCTACCCCCACGGATGATGGAGTCACTTTCCCGGAGTCGATGTTTCATCCTGCTACTACCATGAAAGGATGATGCTGAGCCCCAAAACTTGGAAATAGTGGTAGGTAGACGAAAATCACAGAGTGCTTAGAAGAGGCTATATGAATTAGAGTATGGAGCCTAAGTTAAGTGCCGGAGCCGGAGCCGGAGCCGGAGCCGGAGTTAAAAGAAAAGCATTGGGTGCGTAACCGAGGAAGATGGAGGAAGGAAGAAGAAGGAGCAAGAAGAAATCGGAGTCTAAGAAGGTCTGAATAGACTCAAGTGCTGGAGCACTGAGCCGAAGCCGGAGCCGGAGCCGGAGTCGGAGCCGGACTCGAAGCCGGACCCGAAGCCGGACCCGAAGCCGGACCCGAAGCCGGACCCGAAGCCGGAGCCGGAGTCAGAATGGAAATCTGGCTACAAACACATAATGAGCCACATGTGGTATCTTTATATATGTATGAAAGCACGCATAGGTTAAAACTGATTTTGAGGGTTGAAGACTCCCAGGAGGGGGTCCCAACTGAAAAAAGAAAAAATACATGAATGCAAAGCAGAGGAAGACGGAGGAAGGAATCAGAAGGAGTCTCGGGTGTCTGAGCAAATGAGTGGGTTCCTGGTCACTGAGCCGTAGCTGGAGTCAGAAGAAAAGCACAGAGTGCATAGCGAAGGAAGATGGAGGAAGAACAAAAAAGGAATAGGAGAAATGTGTCGGAGAAAATGAGCCATTGCAGACATCAGAGTCGTAACCGATTCTGGAACCGGTGCGGTGCCGAGTTAGAAAAGATAAGCTTAAGACCGTAATAATGATATCAATGTATATGCTTGCAATGAAGTTCCTAAATGGTTTATGCGACTTCCCAGCGTGAGTGCTTGAGGAGAGATGTGCGAGTGAATAAGAGTATGATGCATATGAGTATTCCAGAGGATCAGAAATGGTAAGGCCCCCATCCCCTATGAGATGAGGACCGAATCCCGATCCATAAAATGAGTTTTACCAGTTAAAATGAATTAAGCTATTAATTACATAGACGATCACTCATGCAACAGCCCTATGAATTTTTGTGTAGTTATACGTCCCTCCTCTCTAAGAATTCACCGTTCGGTCAATCCTTCTTAATACATTGTATACTAATCTTGTTCTTGTGAGGAATTTCATAATCTATCATTACTTAACCGGACTAAAAACACCACTTCTTATAGCTTATTATTTGCGTTCTCTCTCTCTCTCTTCTCCTCTTCTTCGATTCTCTCTCTCTCTCCTCTCTCACTCTCTCTCGGCCAGTCGCTCTCTCTGCTCTTGTCTTCCTCTCTCTTCTTCTCTCTCTCCTCTTCTTTCTCACACACACATCCCACACACACACAACATCACAAGCAAACTAACACTTTACACTATCAGCACTACCATATAAGAACGTGCAGCTGTCCTAACGATGCTAAATACAATACATCGTATTCCATACTATTTATGTGATTAATAATCAAATGTAAATTTTATGAAATAGAATGATTATAATTGTAATAACATTTTAATATAAACTGTTTAAAATTTGAATTATTTTAATACTTGTTTGCTAATGTCTGAATCTTAATTTACTAGGGAAAAAGCGCTGCTTCGCCTTGCTTCTATAATGAGACAATCCAATATATTGATATATAATATAATTATATATTTATATATCATATATAAAATAAGTATCACACGCCGTAGTTGAGTTAAGTATCAAGATAATATGTAATATATATATATATATATATATATATATTCATAACCTAATAAATACTAATTATATTTAATAATTAATAGTTACTGGTATCTAATCATATATAATGTATAGTATATTAATATTTATATTATTACTTTTTTTTTCTTTTGTGCGCCGCAGTCTAGGAAGAGGCCACAATCCATGTCTAAAACTATCTACCGCTGCTCCACTCTGGTAGGAGAAAGGAATAGCCATTAGCTTGGAATCCTGGGCATATAATTTTATCCCTTGATGGAAACTGTAAAAAAAATTTAATAAATATAAAGAAATTCCATTATTATAAAAGAAAGAATGAAAAATCATATCTCGATAAACTACAAAGCTACACGCAAATATTGTCTGTATGTGAAAAGGAGAATCTTCTCCCTTGTAAGAAGAATATGGATTTCGAGACGCGGAGGACATACGCCTTAGTATGTAGAAGAAATAAAAAATTAAGGCATAAAAAAATGCTATTTTTTGTGGGACGTGGAGATGGGAGGTCCACACGTGAAATACCGGCATCACATATTCGCATAGTGATTCATTGTATGTTAAAGGTACACCTTAACAAGGCAATTTAGGGGGCTCGGGCCGACGGGGAACAGCAGGGGGGGACGTTTTTCCATACCCGTCAGGAGGGCGAGGAACCCGCGTTA
>JABUQX010030329.1:37500-42500 GCA_015478945.1 Trachelipus rathkii
GCTGAAACCTTGTTTTAGATGAGCTAATTTTCTAGCTGATAACTGTAATTTTGTGCGTGCGCATGTGATGGCAGTGAAAAAAGATGGACTTTGTTGTGAAAGTGTCAGATTGTTATGAAGATTGTTATGTCGTTGGCATAAGTTATTATTTTTGCATGTGTGGTTTGTAGGTTAGATAAGTCAGATGTAAATAAATTGAAGAGAAGAGGGAATAAAATGACCCTTATAAACTCCATTTCTACGTTTCATTGTTTTCTTGTTTTAGATAGGTGATTTTTGTTGGTTATTTAGGCTGCAAGGACAGACAGGAAATTTAAAATACATTTTTTGCAGTTATTATATAGGTCTATAGGCAGTTTGGCATATTTATATAAAAGGCAATGTCCAATGCTATGTTTATATCAATTCTTAAAAGTATAGCTATAAGAGATGATTTTTTTTAGACATTTTAAATGTTTTGAGAGATAGTGGTTAAAGAAGTGATGGTTGAGTGTATATATGAATCGTTATATTTTTGAGGTGTAGGAATTTTTTAATGAGTTTACAGATTGTGGAATGGAGAACCACTAGTCGTTAGCAATATGATTTGCTTAGGTCTTTAATAATAAGTTTAATTTTGGTGATAGTTTTGCCTTTTTCCATGCTGTATTGGTGAAGTTTTTTTACAGTGATATATATATATATATATATATATATATATATATATATATATATAATATATATATATATATATTATATATATATATATATATATAATATATATATATTATATATATATATATATTATATATATATATATATATATATATATATATATATATATTATATAGATATAATATATATATTATATATATATATATATATATATATTATATATATATATAGCTCAAACGGTAGAGCGACGGAGTCGCATGGCAAGGTCGAGGGTTCGAATCCTAGTTCGGATCCTAGGTAGAAATTACCTAGAGAAGTTCCCCTCCTTGAATAGGGCTATGCCCGTGAGGTGTGAACTTTTTATTGAAAATATATATATATATATTATATATATATATATATATATATATATAAAATATCTCCTTGAGGGATTCTTCACTTACCAGGATTAGATCCCGGGTCCTCGCATATCTTTTTAGCTCATCACGGTCAAGGGGTCAACACACTTGCTATTCCGTCTGCGAGGGCCCGGGATCTAATCCTGATAAGTGAAGAACCACTCGGGGAGATATTTCATCAATACATATTGAGCTGCGGTCTGTTGCAGTATTTAACATCAATACAAATAAATTCTCTGGTATTTGAGTGTTCTCCTTCTCCTTTGACCCGTGTGTGAGCGGAGATGCGCGGCTGAGGTATCTGACCTGATATAGGCAGTCCTTATTCCTTTTGACAAGTTCTCTTGCTTGGGTTTAAGTCGCGAATCTTTTTAGCTCATCGCAGTCAAGTGGTCAACACATCTGCTATTCCGTTTGCGAGGGCCTGGTATCTAATCGCTGGTAAGTGAGAATCACTCGAGGCCAGATCATTTTAATCATATATATTGGAGCTTGCGGTCTATTGCAGTATTCAACATCCAATATATAATATATATATATATATATATATATATAGTATATATTATATATAATATATATTTTTATATATATATATATATATTATATATATATATATATAAGCAGAAATTTTCACGAACAGTCCTTCCAATATGCTTGCCGCCATTAACATATACTTATGAAAACCTAACAGGTTTTATCACAGGATGGGGACGCATACCTAACGTTTCGAGTCCTGTGCAAAATGCAAGAAAGGCTGACGTCCAAGTAAGTTTAATGTTCAAATTTTTTTTGTAGGGATTTTTATTAGTGGCTATTTAGAATCCAGAAAAAGAAATCAAAATCTATAAGTTTTACATGGAATTTTGTTTCGGATGTTAGAAATATCGGTTGTGTGTATATGTATGATGCTAAATATGGGGGTCTACATATGCGTGTTTATAAGGGTTATTTTCTTTATGTAATAATTTAATTTCAGATTTTTCCTAATAACATATGTGAAGTAAAGTTAAACCCTTCCTACTTCAGAGAGTTTATGATGTGCGCTGCTGCTAAAGGGAAAGATACTTGCAAAGGAGATTCAGGCGGACCGTTGATGATAAGGTTAACCAAATATCAGTACACAATGGTAAAAAAGGAACTTAAATTCTTTTAATTCATTGCTTTTACATTGTATAAACAATAAGATTATCCCACTATAGTTTTAAAAGTTAAAGAAGAGTAAAATTTAAATATCAAATATAGGCAATATGTTTTTCATTTGCTAGCCATATTATTTTTAATTATTTATAGTATATATATATATATATATATACATATATAAATATATATTATATATATATTATATATTATAATATATTTTCTTATTTTTATATATATATTATTTTAATATATATATATATATATATATATATATATATATATATATATATATATATATATATATATATATATATATATATATATATATATATATATATATATATATATATATATATATATATACTATATATATATATATATATATATATATAATATATATATATATATATATATATATATATATATATATATATTTTATATATATATATATATATATTTAAATATATATATATATATATATATATATATATATATATATATATATCTATTTATATATATATATATATATATATATATATATATATGTGTGTGTGAGTGTGTGTATGTGTGCGGGTGCACGTACGTGCGTATATATATATCGGTACACTTGCATTAAATTTATTATGTCACAAGTAGTTAAAGAACTTTGATTAATGGGACCAACATCTCTGATGTATATAATTATCGATAGTAAATAATTAAATTCACTGCCAACTACTGTCACGATGAAATTTCAGAAAAAAACAAAAATGCCATCACAGAAGTGGAGAATATATTTTCTATTGTGACTTTAACTATGTCTATTGAAAGTGAGTCACTTTGTCCAAGATTTGTCCAGTGTTCATGGGATTGCCTCCATTCTGGAAAGAAATGTAAGAACGTATACCAATGAAATAAAGTTTAGAAAACAAAGATGGATAGCATGGAATTGTCAAATGGCAGAATAGTTTCCATTTGTCAAATGCCACAAAACCAATAAGTTAGAATAGAATATCATCATTGGATCTAGAGTTGACAAATCGGAATTGAGGTTATAAATTGTCTATATATGAAAATTTAGACAAGACCTCAAAATCTTTAAGAAAGTTATACACAACAACCACAGGCTGATAGCGTAAAGACCAGAAGATATTCTTTTTAAATAAGTTTATTTCGTTAAGGAAATGTATGAGACGTAGAAAAAGAAAAGGATTGGAAACTAATTAACTATAATGTAAAAAAAGGAGTAATTCCAAGAGCTTAAAGAACAATCAAAAATAAGTTTAATGTGATAGCTAAAAGGATCAAAGTAAATATTATTTTTAGAATCAAATGGAAACATTTGAAGTGAGCTTTCAACAATTATGAAAAAAATCAATACATTGACAAAGAGAGCAAAATTGAAAGGGAACGCTTGTCAACTACAATACAAAAGAATACAATTTGCTTCATTTAATTCATTAATTAATTTGACCAAATTTCATATAATATTCATATTGTGTTCCGAATAATGCAATAATTCATGAGGAAAGAGTAATCAAAAGTAAGATCCCTGAAATCATCCAAGATAGATGATAGATTTACATAAAAAAGTGACGTAGATTGATAATAATTCTGTCAACTCAATATCTCAATTAAGCTTAAAAACAAATTAAAAGTCCAATGATAAAAAACAAACAAAACCAAAGCGTTGAGATTAGATTCACTTTCAAGATTTTTTGACTTTTAATTGAAAACTTATTCCAAATCAAAGTTTCTTAAACTGAAATTAGGTTAACTTGGGATAAAATCAGTAATTACAAAAATAAAATGAAGAATTATTACATATACTTTTACTTTTTTATTCTTTTATTTATTTATTTTTCTTGCTCAATTTTGACTATCAGTTTTATAAAGCAAAGTGTGAGTTTACTTATGAATGAATTAATTCAAGATCTTGACAGTAAACTCAAACGGTGAAAGCATTTTAAACAGGTTCAGTTTTTTGCTCTATAAGTCAGAGTTACCCTCGTGTCCTCAACAAGGGCTCTCAAGCTGGGGTTCGTGAACCTCCAGGAATTATCAGGATGGTTTACAGGGTTATTATATGACTAGCGAAAGTCTAATCAAAGGTAAACAAATATCAGATGAACTGTGGTTTTAAGTGAATACGTGGTAGGTACTTGCTGTCATTGCTAATAGTCGAGAAGGCTTTGATGGGTGAAAATGGTTTAACTGACCTTTTGCATTGAGAATAGAGTTGGCTTTAATTTAATATAAGTTGGTCTTATAGGAGTCTTGCATATCGCTTTATTATATTTTTCATTGAATTATTGAAAATTATGTGTTCCATTGGGTAAATTGTATTTTGTATCGTAATTGTCACTTGTATATGTGACAGGAATATGGATAATGATTCAATAGGATGCTAAGATAAATTTTTTTGGTATTAAGATGAGATGTTTATATCACTTCTACTGTTTACATATCTTCTTGGCTAGTAATCGTAGTTGCAGAATAAAAATTTTAGTTGTGGTTAAAATTTATTAGAAACCCATTCATAGTTAATATACACTTTCACTGAGCACCTTCTTCCCATATGGCAGTCATACAAGAATAATTTCCATTGTTGGTGGTGAACGTCTCAGTTGTAAAAGATGCATTTGAATTTCTTTCCTTTCCGACGCTCTTGTATAAAATGAGTGATATTTACCCTGTTGTATCTGATACTGTTTCACACTCTTTAATGGTGTGATATTTCAGAGTACTTATCTTTGTGAGAGAGGATTATTAACCCTCAGGACTTAATGTGAAACAAAATTTCCGACTAATATTTTAAATACTGCTCTT
>JABUQX010030329.1:47500-67709 GCA_015478945.1 Trachelipus rathkii
GTATGTGTGTGTGTATGTATGTGTGTGTGTGTTATTATTATTATTATTATTATTATTATTATTATTATTATTATTATTGATTCTTATTATGGTGTTATGCTCTGATTGTGGGAAAGACTTGTTTACAATCTGAAGCGTGGCACTGTAATAGGAACCAATGCTAGGGGGACTTTCTGCATCCCTCCGGCCCCAGCAGTAATATGTGCATTTGTTGTGCATTCGTGCATTAGCATTTGCACATATGTAATCTTTCAACCTTCACTCTTTCCTCTCATTTTTCACAATTTTTCCGTCTTTTCAATCCAACTTCTTTATCACAGTTTCTCTCTCTCTCCTTTTTTTTTCTTTTTTTTTTTAATTCAATTTCCACCCATAAGTCCATTTAATCTTTGTATAAGGTTGCCCTCCCCTTTTCCCATCACAGCCCCTTGGGCTATCCGGTGCCTCTTCTCGCACGGGTTTTCAGTTCACCCACACTTCCTCCCCGTGGATGAGGGTACCGTTGAAAAACCGGTCATTTACGCTCACCTCTGACCGGGCCGCCAATTGTAGGGAACCCGAACCTCGAGCCAACCGGCGAGGAGGCTGTTCTGCACTTTGGTGTATAATCTCGGACTTTGCGCGAAGACTATAGGTGCCGTGTGGTACACGGATGGGACCCCACGTAAAGTTTTGGGAGGATCTTCCGAGGCCACATCCACAGCCCACCCTACGGGGTGGGGTCCGGTGTTGTGTGGGTCTCTGGACTGTGACCTGCTGTGGAGAGAAGGATTACCCCTTCCTTATGAAACATACGCCTTTCCAGCCCATCCTGTTATTTGCTTTTATGTCTCATTTGCTTTATTGCTATAGTGCTCATTCTTGGTGACGAAGCTTGTGGTTAAATCTTATATGGAAAAGTCCTTAAAAGAAAAAACGTTTTTAAATAAAGGTGAGCTGAACCATCTGCCAGCTTCCCAGCCTGGCCCTACCACGGTCCCTACCTAAAATAAAATGTTAATTTTTAACTTTGCTTCTTCTACTACACCTGAGGGTCTTTCGCAAAAATTTCATCGATTCGTCGACAGCAAACCCCGAACACCTCAGGTGCCCCACGGCCGGGCAATCCCGTAAAGGTGCCCCCGTAATAGTCGTGCTCATTCGTTTACTCCATACGCTGCACCCCCTCCAGAATGTCAGCAGACATGTCATTCCCGATGTATTACATATTGCGATCCACTACCTCAAAACTCTTACTGAGCACAGAACCATTCCTCCTCAGTAGGGCACTCGAAAAGCCCTAGGAGTTGAAGACCCTCCAGTCACATTGATGAGGAATGGGTCCATTCTCGTAAAAGCCGCTAACCGAAATCAAAGTTCCATTCTGTCATCCTTAACGTCTCTTGGAGATGTTCCTATTATTTCTACTCCTGATGACATAAGAAACACATCTAAAGGCACTATTTCTTGTCCTATTCAGAGAGACGAAGACACAGCTGTCATTTTGGAAGAACTCCAACAGAGAAGATTTTCCGTCACAAACATTTATAATTCCCCCTCGCCGGGAAACTTTTGACAAACCAAACCCCCGTTTACTACTGACCTTTAACACCTTTTCCATCTACAAAGGTCAAATAGGGTTCACAAGTTACACAGTGTTCGCACGTTTATCCCTCGACTTAGACGTTGCTTCTTCAAATGTCAATGGTTTGGTCATCCCCGAAAATACAGCAGGGGACAGGAAGACATATGCCCAATCTGTGGAAAATTATTTCACACCCCATGTGAAAATACCCCTAACGGCAGAAAACTGCAAAGGACCCTACAGTGCTTCCTGTCCTCCAAATGCCCGTCTTACCTGTTTGAACAGGAGGTTTAAACTATGTACTATACATAAATTGAGCAGGAGAGATGCCATACGCCAGCTCAATGAAAAATATCAGACAAATGAAAATCAATCTTACGCCACAATTACAGCTACCCCCACGCCTCCACGTTTTAATCCACCAACACAACCCTATCCTAATAGAACTCCTATCTTAAATTCCGTTGAAACTCAGGCAAGTACTGCAACCAGTCTACCTGTACTTCCCACACTACCAACTTCTGAAAGAGCACAAAAGCAGCCCTTGATTCCAATCTCCCGTCCAAAGAACCATCAACAAGCCTATCCTGAGCATTAACTCTCAACAAGCTACCAATGAAACTAAGCTAAGCTCATCCAATACAAAATTTGGAAACACTTCTGCCAAGACACACTGTGTCCCATACTCACCGTGGTTCGCAAACTTATGCAAGAAAGGACGGTCTCTTTGTCCCTTAATTCGCCTCCCACTATTACTAAAACCCCTGGTAAAGATGTTTTAAAACACACAGAAAAGAACAGTCGCCAAGTTAAAGATTATTCGTTAAAATATAGAGCAACCGAATTCTTAAACAATAACACAGCCACAGATGTAAAAAATGCAACTCAGAAGAGACCTCGCCATAAGTCTACTTCTGAGACAAATGCAAAGGCTTTAATAGACTGTACCCAAACAATCCCAACTAATGAACAACTCACCAACCAATCATCTAATAGTCTACAAGACAGTTTTAGTTCCTCTGATTCTTCCTATAACTCTTCTCCCGAGTTTCCTTTATCAGCCCTCTCTAAGGATTCTATACCCTAGAAGATGAATTGGATAACAGCTTCCAAATGGGCTCGATGCGATGACCCATTCTCTTTTCTAATGCTTCCTGCACTTCCGAAAAAGGTGAATGGAGAAAACTGTTCAACGTAAACGTCACCAAACGCTCTAAACGTTCTGGGTCTGATGAAAGCATGAAGAGAGACCCAGGGGTCCCCATTCTCCAATCAAACTACCAAATTTCCCAAAATCACCCGAATGATGAAGTACTGGAAAATTCTCCAGAATCAGACCTTGCCAATTCATCGAATTCCATATTGGAAATCGGTGTCGTAACTAGAGTTGTTAAAAACGTGTTTTGTTTTTATATACACTTTTTTTACCACATTTCCATGGGCTCACTCATATTCTCCTCCCATTTCTGAATCTGCTTGCCAAGCGGGTTCTGATACTGCTCTCACTAATAAATAGGCACATTTACGAGAATGCTCTTCTATCCAACCAACCAAACCCACATAACAAGTTGGATTTGGTTGAATTCAACACTATCTCGCATTCATGTTGAAGCTCTTTCACCAAATACATCAGAAAACTCCTCCCTAAAAGATGTCATACAACCTAAAAATCTCTGGTGTAACTACCCTCTCCCCCAGGTTTTTGTTCTCCCTTCTCGCCGAGACCCACCTCAACATTCCCTCTCAATCTGAACCCACCTCTAACATTACCCCCAGTCACATGAGAGACAATTGTCTCTAATAGACCCTGTATAATATTCATAGCTAACCATGACTACTTTCCTTCAATGGAATTGTCTTGGCTATTACTCTAATTTCGAAAGACTTGTTCAACTAATAAACATATGTACAAAGTGTATATGTTTACAGGAACTAAAACTATGTCATCGTGACTTCTTTCAACCATCTGAATATAAATTGCCGTTATAGAAAGAGGTAATGATAGGGAGGGTCAGGGAATAAGCATTCGATCTAACCCTATTCCCCAGTCCCCTCTCCAAACCAAACTTCATGCAGTAGCGGCAAAAATTTTTTTGTCCAATCGACATTACTATATGTTCAATCTACTTAGCTCAGAGTGAATTTACTATAAGGTCGACTTAGCAGATCTTTTCAAGGAAGCTCCTGCTCCGGTTGTTATACTAGGAGACTGCAACCTTCGCCACCTTATGGGGTGACTCTGTCACTCCATCTAAGTCCAAGATCTTAATAGATCTCCTAACCCCCTTTTCCCTGGGAGCCTTAACACCGGACTCCCAACCTATGAACGTTTAGATACACACACTTCTTCTTGTATTGATATTTCCTTTTGCTTCCATTCTTTGGATCGCTTCGCCTGGTCCCACTTTGATTACTTATTCGGCAGCGATCATTGCCCAATAGCATTAAATGAGCTTGTGCCAAGCCCAATGCAAAAGCCCAACTCCAGCTGGGTATGATCGAGCGGGTGGGCTCCTTTTTATCAGACTACCGCTATCCCTCTTTCTCCTTTCAATAAAAAGATTTCCGACTGTTGATGATGCCTTTTGCTTCTTCCAGAGAAGTAGTCATCTCGGCAGCGGAAGCTTGCATCCTGCAGTCTTCAGGCAGGCGGTCAGCAACCCCTTGCTGGTCCCAAGTGGGCACAAACAACCAACCAGGAGAAACTCTACAGGGCAATACAAAGACCCGTACCACCCCCAAACATGATTATTTTTAAAGCAGCCGGGGCGAGACTCGGCGAATTAATCGTCAAAAGCGTAAACAATATTTTCAGAGTACATATCGACTGTTTAACTCCACAACTCCTTCCTTTAGTGTGGAAAGTTACGCAGAAAATATCTCATCGATCTATTTACTCCTCACCCACAGTCCTCCGTTATGGACCTAATATAACTGATACGATCTCCGCTCCTGCGGTGGTAGCGGATGCGTTAGGTTATAGCTTCGCTAGCTATTCGAGTTCATTCCGCTACACTGAAGCCTTTTCAAAAACGAGAATTAACATTGCACAGCCAGACTTTTCAACAGCGAAAGGGGAAGATCATACCTATAACCGTCTTTTTACACATGCAGAGTATCAAACTGCACTGGCGAGTAGCAAAGACGGTGCTCTTGGCCCAGACATGATTTCGTATATCATGCTCCGTCATATACATCCCTTAGCATCAGCACTTTTGCTGGATCTATATAACAGAATCTGGATCGAATCCTCTTTCCCATCTATTTGGACTACAGCTTTTGTAATTCCTATCCCCAAACCTGGAAAAGATCCGAAGCTGGCGGATAACCAAAGACCAATTTCACTGACCTGCCATACCTGTAAATTAATGGAGAAAATGGTTTCAGGCCGCTTTCTCCCTGTTCTGGAGAGTCGCCAAGCTTTTTCAAACTTCCAGTTTGGTTTTCGCAAAAATCGTTCGACCGCGGATCCCTTGTTAAAACTAAACCATGACATCCGGGAAGCCTTCTCAACTGGTGGGATGGTTCTTGGTGTCTTCTTTGACCTTGAAAAACTTACGACACAACGTGGAGAACTGGGATCCTCCTTAAACTCCATTCGCTCGGTTTTCGCGGACAACTCCCTCTTTTCATTAAATGTCTTTTGTCAAACAGATCCATGCAAGTTCGGTGCTCTTCTTTTCTGTCACGCCACTTTACTCTGGATGAAGGCGTTCCGCAGGTAGTGTTCTAAGTGTACTACTATTTGCTCTCGGATTTAATGATATTGTTACCTCTATTCCAGCGACTGTCAATTTTCTCTATATGTCGATGACTTAGCATTACACATAGCCGGTGCCAGGCTGCCCTTTCTCGAACGGCAACTTCAACTAGCTGTGAAAATATTTCACAGTGGGCTAGCTCCATGGCTTCCATTTTCTCCCACCAAAACCTCAGCAGTGCTTTTTAAGAAAAAGGGAATCGAAGAACCTGCCACCTTCTTCCAACGAACCTAACCTTATATGGTTCGCCCATTCCTGTAACCTCACGGTCAAATTTCTAGGACTCATTATAGATGACCACTTAACATATGAACCGCATATTAAACACCTAAAACAACTTGTCATCGCACCCTTGACCTGTTACGTCATCTCGCACTCAAAATCTTGGGGTGCTGATCGCAAATCCCTTTTGCATCTTTACGTTGCCCTAATCCGATCGAAACTGGATTATGGCTGTGCAGTATATGGTCAGGCCTCCATAACACTACTACACCTGTTAGATCCCATTCAAAACGAAGCGATCCGTATATCTACTGGAGCTTTTCGATCGTCCCCCCAGGTGAGCCTTGAAGTTGAATCCAATATCATGTCTCTCTCTTCGAAAAGAATACATCATGTGTACAAAGTTATCTTCGTTTTCAAACCCCAATACCGTCTTCTCTGACACCGATTCTGCAGGAGGTACCTCAAGAATCCTAATTACTGGCCATTTGCAAAGACGGTTCATAACATCCTTAAATTCCTCAACATCCCTTTTCAAAGGTGCTGCCTTTCTCTTTTGACAGAGGGTACACCTTGGCTATTCCCCCTCTCCTACCATTTGCTTGGCTCTGACATCTCTCTCCCAAATCTAGCCATCCTGCTGCCCTGTTAAAGCATCATTTGTCTCACGCCGCAGTTCTGATGAATTTACCCCAGTGTTTACTGACGGTCTAAAACTGGGGACAGTGTGGGCGCTTCTGCTGTGTCTTTCCTGACCACAACCTCTCCCTTACCCTTCCCCCTTATGCTTCGATTTTACAGCAGAGTTAACGGCTTTATAATTGACCTTTCTCGAATTCTAATCCTTAGCCAAGATCACTCATATGTCGTTTTATTCAGATTCTCTTAGTGCGTTACAAGCGCTTAAAACCCCTTATTCTAAAAACGCAATGGTATCAGCTGTACAACAATTTCTTCGACTTCTCCTCCTGTAAGAAACAAATTATTTTATGTGGGACTCCCTCTCATGTAGGGGTAACTGGCAATGAAATCGCTGACAGAGGCCAAAATGGCCGCCTCCTCTTCTCGGAGTTGTTCCAGGTACCTCCCGGATGCCATTTGACAAGGCCGCCTCCCATCAACAGTTACTATCCTGCTCTGCGACAGGGCTTTCGATCTTATTGGCAGAGTGCTGGACGAGTGATCGGCGGAGAAGGAAAACATAAAGCCGAACATCAGTGAGTGGTCTTCCTCCCACAGACGAAAGCGCTTGAGGTGATACTTGCACGCCTCCGTATTGGCCACATTAACAATATCGCTCAGTCACTATATGTCCACCGGACCCTTCTCCCATTTGCAAATTTTGCCGTCGCCACACCCGCAATCTGTTCGCCATATCTTCATTGATTGTTCCCATCTGGACCCTATTCGCTGTCGTCATTTTCCTACTTTATGGTCCATAACACCTTCTAAAAGATTATCCCATATCTTATCTGAATCTTCCCACTTTAGCAGGAACACTATTTTCTTGTATCTTCAAGAAGTGAATATTCTTTATAGTATTTGATTTTGTTATGTAATCTTAAGACCATTAGCAATGCAAGGATAAAATTTTATTTAGTTTTTATTTATTTTTTATTTTTTTTGACTGACTGAATATTCATTTCACCAATCAAATCTTTCTTTGACATTTGAAACAAATATATGACAGGGCCCTCTCATGGTGCTGATTTTCAGCCCAGTGTGGCCGCTTCTTTGTGAGCCGTGGTGGGTCCTGTACATTAACTCAAAAAAAATTATTATTATTATTATTATTATTATTATTATTATTATTATTATTATTATTATTATTATTATTATTATTATTATTATTATTATTATTATTAACATTATTAACATTATTAACATTATTAACGTGTGTGTGTGTGTGTGTGTGTGTGTGTGTGTGTGTGTGTGTGTATTATTATTATTATTATTATTATTATTATTATTATTATTATTTTTTATTATTATTATTATTATTATTAATTACTTTGACAATATTGTTATTATGTGTGTGTCACTGTGTGTGTGTGTGTATTATTATAATTATTATTATTATTATTATTATTATTATTATTATTATTATTATTATTATTATTATTATTATTATTATTTATATTTATATATATATATATATATATATATATATATATATATATATATATATATATATATATATATATATATATATATATATATATATATATATATATATATATATATTAAAAATTTAGAAAATCTGTCTACAAACTTGCATTTCAGCAGTCTCATTCTGTCATTCGTGCAAGAAGTTGTACTTTTTGAAAATGAAATTTTATGTCTGTAAAGTGATTTATTTATATTTTATACTTAAAGTGAATATCGCAAATTGAATGCAGCATTTTATTCGAGCTTCTGCACGCATTTAAAGGACGTAAAATTTTCCTTCCTTTATTTCTAGCATTTACTTTTGGTCTTTGTATTTAGTAATGTTACAAAACGTCTCACAAAATTTTCATATTTCCCATGTACACTTTAACCGTTTTCGTTTTGCATTTGTGCTAAAAAAATGCTTAAGTTTGCGTTCGTTTTTGTCAAACTTATTTCAAAATCATAAAAAAATGCTCATCAAACGTAAGGAATTTCCTTAATTCTATAAGGTTGCTATTTTATTAAGAATTTTATTTTATATTACAGAATTAGGGACATTTTTTGCGTTTGATGATCATTTTTTTACGATTTTGCGCCAAGGTTGACGAAAACGAGCGCAAACTTGAGCATTTTTTTAGCACAAATGCAAAAACGAAAACGGCTTAAGTCAGTACGAGAAATCCCTTTAGCTAACCGGATGTCATCAAATGAAGAAATTGTTTTGCTGGCCGTGGATACTACTTAATAATGAATCAGGAACGTCGAACTCAAACGGGTTTAACGATTTGAATAATATGCATAAGGCATCCTATCAGTTACTGGTTTCTGCACTAAATTTAGCGATTTGGAATCACCACGTGACCACGAACTGGTTTCTCACTAAATAATCAACATAAATTAAATGTGGCAATGCACATTGAAAAGGTGAATCGAAATAGAGATGTTTTGAAAAGATTGACTGATCTAATATGTTATTTAAGTGAGCAAGAACTAGCTTTAAAAGGTCATGAGGAATCACTAGGTTCTGCTAATCAAGGTAATTAATCAAGATAATGATAAATTTAATTAAGAAATAATATACTTTAATTGAATCTCATTTAGAACCGTCTAATGTTTTTTTCTGACCTATTAAATCGAATTCAAAATGATCTTATTGATTGTGTCGGAAAAATGCTTTCAAACAAATTTAGGAATGAAATTAATGATTCCATGTATGTGGCTATTATTTTAGAGGAAACAACCGATGTTGAAACAATTTCTGTGCTTTCCAAAATGGTACGATATGTGAATAAAAATGGTGCAATTTGTGAAAAATTTATTACAAATGTTAGTGTAGGTCTAACTGCTTTTGGTATATCTTGAATTGTGTTTAATTTTGTGGACGGTTTAATATTAGTTTGAAACTCGTTGCGTAAAACTTATGACGGTGCAACTGTGATGTCAAGTGAATTAAATGGGCTTCAAAAGAAAGTAAGAGAAAGGTATTCAAAAGCTTTGTTCATTAATTGTATGGGCACATAGATTGAATTTAGTGTTGTCTCAATTCTTAACGAAAATCAACGAATGCAGTCAATTCTTTGAAAAACTTAAATCTTTCTCTTTATTCTTTTCAAAGTAAATAAAGGGTGTACATTTTAGGTACATAGCTTAAGAAGAGATTTCCGTAGGTAGCACCTACGCTTTGGATTTATAACAGTTGCCATGTTGAAACTGTTTTGCAATAAAAAAGTAGGGCTCATTCACATATTTCAAGATATTGTTGCTAACTCTAGCAACTGGGACATGGAAATTTATACATGTGCCCAGCCATTGTTAAGTAATCTCGAAGATTTGTTGAGCTTATATGCAAATATTTTTCCGTAAACAAATGTAATATTTGATATTCTACAAAACAAGATTTATGACATATCCTATTGCTTGAATAAAATAGATGAAATGATAACTACTCTTCAAAATGAAAGAGATGTTTGATGAATTTTGGTCACAAGTCGAAGGTTTAAGACCCCCCTATAAGAAGAAGAAAAGATTCTGCTATGAATACAATAAAAACTATCTACAGAAGATTATTTATAGAAATTTTGGATTCAGTGAAATACAGATTATTTTCTCTTTCTTTATTTTGTAATTTATAATAAACTTATTTAATAAACTTTGGCTGTAATAAAATAGATTATTTTCTTTTTCTTTATTTTGTAATTTAATTAATAAATGTTAACGATTGACGTGTCAAATTCCTTCATTTTCCTGAAAAGGATCAAACTAATATTTTTAAATCAACTTGTAGCTTTAATGTAAAATCCGCTGCAACAGGTTTTACTGGCTTGCAGGTGAGGAGTGATCAGAGAGGGCCAATGGTAATGTTGAATTTTCTATAGGAAAGGCTGAGGCATTGCTAATTGCAGCTTATGATTGATACCTAGGAAGAAAAATTCTAAAGAATAAATGGACAAGACTCACAAGAATGTGCTAAAATGCAGAAAAAAAGAATAGAATAACGTATAAATAAGATAATAACTTTATATATATATATATTTATATATATATATAATTAATATATATATATATCTTATATATTATATATATATATATATAATATTAATATATATATATTATATTTTATATATTATAATTTTATATAATATATATTATATATATATAATCATTATATTATATATATTATTATATATATATATATATATTATATATTATTATATATATATATATATATATATATATATATATATATAATTAATATATATATTATTTATCTTATTTTATGCGTTAATACTCTTCTATTTTCTTGATTAAATAAGTATTAACTAGTTATTACAAGAATGCTTTATTTAATAGAAAATAGAAAGATAAATTAATCGTATAATAAGTAACTACACATACATAATATATATACACGTATATATATATATATATTTATATATATATTAAATAATTTATATATTATATATAAATATATTTAATATATTATTATATATATTATATAGTATATATATTATTATTATATATTATATATATATATATTATATATATATATATAATATATATATTATATATTTATTATATATAATATAATATATCTTATATATATATAATATATATATATATATTTATATATATATATATATATATATATATATATATATATAATATATATAATATATATATATATATATATTATATATATATATATTATTATCCACCCGCTGCCAGTTACCTTGCAGTTTGGTGGTGGGCTCTCTGGGATCTGTTGGGCGGATATACTGCTCTCAGTGTCTCGAGCGGGGAGAGCGAAAACTGGACTTTTTGAAATTTCACCCATAAGTCTTCAATTATTGTATAATGTTGCCTTATCCTTTCCCATCAACAAGCCATGGGCATCGGATCTCGCATGGGTTTTTCAGTTCACCCCACACTCTCTCCGTGGATGGAGGGTACAGTTTTAAAACCGGTCATCTTACGCGGCTACTCTGACCGGGCGCATTGTAGGGACCTGAGCCTGGCTAACCACTGGGGAAGCTGTTCTGCACTTTGTGTGTATAATCTCATACTTTGCGTGAAGACTATAGGTGCGCGTGTGGGTAAAGAGGGTTGGGTCACAACGTAGAGTTTCTGGAAGGATCTGCGAGGCATCCACATGCCCAACTACGGGGTGGGTTCCGGGTGGTTGTGTGGGTCTCTGGATTGTGATGCTGTGGAGAAGAGGATTACCTTCCTTATGAATCTACGTCTTTCAGCATTGTTATTTACGTTTATATCTCATTTGCATTATTGTTATGTTGTTCATTCATGGGAGACGAAGTTTGTGGTAAAAAATTTTTATGGAAAAGCCCTTGGAATGAACGAACTAAACGTGTTTTTAAACCAGAGGTGAGCTGACAACAACACAACACAACAATTAACCATCTATCCAGGTTCCAGCTGACCTTAACCACGGGTCCTAACTATTCTAACGACCTGGTACCTATGTTTTGCCTTTCTTCTTCTACAACTGAGGGGTCCTTCGCAAATTTCATCGATTGTCGATCAGCAACCAAACACTCAGGTGCCAACGGTCCGGCAATCCGCAAAGGTGCCCCCCGTAAATAGTCGTTTCTATTCGTTTACTCCTTGCTGCACCTCCCCAGGGAATGTAGAGACATGTTTCATTCCCGATGTTTCAACTGCGATCCGCTAACCTCCAAAACTTTACTGAGCACAGAACATTCCTTCAGTAGGGCAGTCGAAAAAGCCTAGGGTTGAAGACCCTCCAGTACATTGATAGGAATGGGTCTTCTCGTAAAGATGCTAACCGAATCAAGTTTCATTCTGTCATCCTTAACGTCTCTGGCAAATATTCCTCTTATTTACTCCTGACGAAATAGGAAAAACATTAAAGGCACTATTTATTGTCTGTTCAGAGAGACGAAGACACAGCTGTCATTTTGGAACTCCAACAAAGAAGATTTTCCGTCACAAAGCATTTAATAGATTTCCCCTCGTTCCGGAATCCTGACAAACAAACCCGCTTTTAACTCCTTGACTTTAACAACCTTATCAACTAACAAAGTCAAATAGGTTACAATGTTACAGTGTTCGCACGTTTTATGCCTCGACCCAGACGTTGCTTTCAAATGTGAACGGTTTTTGTCATCCGAAATACTCGTAGGGGACAGGAAGACATATGCCCCAATCTGCGGGAATTATTTCACACTCATGTGAAAATACCCTAACATGCAGAACTGCAAAGGACGCAAGTGCTTCCTTTTCAAATGCCGTCTTACCTGTTTTGAACAGGAGGTTTTTAGAGTTATGTACTATAAACTAATGAGCAGGAGAAGAGTGCTATACCGCCAGTCAATGAACAATATCAGACAAGAAATCAAAATCATCTTTACGCCAAATTACAGCTACCCCCACGTCCACGCTGTTATCGCAAACAACCTTTAATAGAACTCCTCCTTCGTTGAAACTCAGGCAAGTACTGCAACCAGTCTACCTGTACGGCCCACACTACCAACTTCTCAAAGAGCACAAAAGCAGCCCTTGATTGAATCTCCCTCCAAAGAGCCATCAACAAGCCTATCCTGAGCATTAACTCAACAAGCTACCAATGAAACTAAGCTAGCTCATACAAAACAAAAATTTGGAAAAACCATTCTGCAAGAAATTTCATACACCAATTTGGGTCTCCAAACTTATGCAGAGGCGGTCTTTTGTCCTAATTCGCTCCATATTATAAAAACCTGGTAAAGTGTTTTAAACACAGCTAGAAAAAGTCCAATTAAGATTATTCGTTAAATATAGAGCCCGAATCTTACAACAAAAAGTACCCGGATGTAAAAATGCAATCGAAGAGACTTCGCATGAGTCTACTTCTGAGACAATGCCAAGGCTTTAATAGACCTGTTCCCCAACATCACTATGGAACAACTCCACAACAATCATCTAAAATAGTCTAATCACAGATTTTAGTTTCTTGATTCTTTCATATAACTCTTTCGAGTTTCTTTTCGGCTCTCTAAGGGATTCTATACCTGAAGATGAATTGGATACAGCTCCCAAATGGAGCTTGATGCGATAACCCATTCTCTTTCTAATGCTTTCCTTCCGAGAAGGTGAATGGAAAATGTTCACGTAAACGTCGCAAAGCTCTAAGTTATGGTCTGATGGAAGCTGAAGATGGAACCAGAGGTCCATTCTCCAATCAAACTACCAATTTCCCCAAAATACCGATGAATGAAGTACCTGGAAAATTCTCCAAATCAGACTTGCAATTATCGAACCATATTGGGAATCGATGTCCGTAACCCATAATCTCGAAAAAGACAATACCCTTTCGATACCCTTCTTTCCCCTTTCCATGGAAACCCATCTCCTATGCCCTCCCAATTTTGATCTGCTTGCCAAGCGGGTCTGAATACTTGCTCTCATAATAATAGTGAGCATTCGAATGCTCTTCTATTAACCAACAAAACCCACATAAGTTGGATTTGGTTGAATTCAACTTATATCGCATTCATGGTGAAGCTCTTTCCCCAAATACATCTGAAAACTCCCCCTAAAAGACAAAACACAAATCTCTGGTGTATGACTACCCTCTCCCCCAAGGTTTTGTTCTCTCTTCTGCCGAGACCCACGTCTCATCTCCCTCTCATTCTGAACCCCCCTCCAAATTTCCCCAGTCACAAATAGAGAAATTGTCTCTATGACACATCATCATATTCATAACTCCACCAATGCTATGTTCTTCATGTGAAGTGTGTGGCTATTATGCTAATTTCGAAGACTGTTCAATCTTAAAACATATGCACACAGAGTGTAATATTTTGCAGGAACTTGACTATGTCATCGTGGACTTCTTTTCAACCATCTTGATATAAATCGCCGCTAACCTCTATAGAAGAGGTGACAATGATAGGGGAGGGCAGGAATACTATTCCAAATCTATCCCTAATTCCTCCGTCTCCAAACAACTATCATGTAGTGCGGGCATGAATTCTTTGTCCCAATCGACATTACTATTGCCTAATCTACTTAGCTCGAGTAGTGAATTTTAATAAGGTCAGACTTAGAGATCTTTTCAAAAAGTCCCTGCTCCGGTTGGTTATACTAGGTGACTTCAAACCCCGCACCCTTATGGGGTGACTCGTCACTTTATCTAAGTCAGATCTTATTAGATGCTCCTAACCCTTTCCTGGGATGCTAAAAGGATCCCACTATGACGTTTAGATACACACACTTCTCTTGTATTGATTTTTCCTTTTGTTCCCAATTCCTAGGTGTTTTAACTTGTTTGCTTTGATTATTTATTGCCGATCATTATACAATAGCATTAATGAAGCTTGTTCCACATGCAAAACCCAACTCCACTGGCGTTATATCGAGCGGAGTGGGTTCCTTTTTATCAGGGCACAGCTATCCCTTCTCCCTTCAATAAACGATTTCCGACTGTTGAGTGATGCTTTTAGGCCTTTCTTCCAGAAAGTAGTCCATTCTGAAGAGGAAGCTTGCATCCGCAGTTCTTCCTCAGGATCGCGGTCGGCAACGCGTTGTGGTCCAAGAGTGCGCACAAGCAACGCGAAGAAGAAGAGAACGTCTTAAAGTGCAATAGTAAAAAGACCCACACACCCAAACTGATTATTTATAAAGCAGCCGAGGAGATTCGGGAATTTAATGTCAAACAGCGTAACATATTTCGAACTTCATTCGACTGTGTACCTCCACAACTCCCTTTCTTTAGTGTGGAAAGTTCACAGAAAATATCTCGTCGCACCAATAACTCCTCACCACAGTCCTCGTTATGGGTCGATATAGCTGATACGATCTCCGCTCCTGCGGTGGTGGCGGATGCGTTAGGTTATAGCTTGCTAGCCATTCGAGTTAATTCCGCTTACCACTGAAGCCTTTCAGAAAAACTGAGAAGCTGAACAGACTTAGCTAGACTTTTCAACAGCGGAAAGGAGAAGATCATACGTACAACGTCTGTTTTACACTGCAGAGTATCAAATGACTGGCGAGTAGCAAAGACGTGCTCCTTGGTCAGACTGATTTGTATATCATGTCGTCATATATCTCGGAATCACTTTTTGCTGGATTATATAACAGAATCTGGATCGATCTTTTTCCATCTATTTGGTACAGCTTTTGTATTACATATCCAAACCTGCAAGATCCGAAGTGGTGGATAACAAAGACAATCTCACTGACTGCATACCTGTAAATTATGGAGAAATGATGGTTTCAGGCGGCTTTCCTCCCTGTTTGGGGAGTCTCAAGCCTTTTCAAACTTCAGTTTGGTTTTCGCTAAAAATCGTTTCGAACCTGCGGACCTTGTTAAACTAGACATGAAATCCGGGAACCTTTCATGGTGGGATTGGTTCTGTGTTTTTCTTTGACCTTGAAAAAGCTTATGATACAGTGTGGATTCATGGCCTTTTGATTCGCCTGGTGTATATTCGCGGACAAATCCCTCTTTACATTAAATGTCCTTTTGGTGCAACAGATCCATTCCAAGTTCGGCTGCTCTTCTATTTCTGTCACGCCATTTACTCTGGATGAAGGCGTTCCGAGGGTAGTGTTCTAAGTGTACTAATATTGCTCTTGGATTTAATGACATTGTTACTTCTATCCACGACGGTCATTTTTCTCTCTATATGATGCCTTGTTGTTATAATATAGCCGTGCAAGCTGCCTTTTCTGAACGGCTAACTTAACTGCTATTGAGAATATTTCACAATGGGGTAAATCCCATGGCTTCTTCTCCCACCAAAACCTCAGTAGTGCTTTTCAAGAAAACAGGGAATCGAAGAACTTGCCACCTCTTCCCAGCGAACCTAATTATATGGTTCGCCCATTCCTGTAACTTTACAGGTCAAATGTCTGAGGGTCATCTGACGACCATTTAACATATTGCACCATATTAATCCTGAAAACAATTGTCATCGGCTTGACCTGTTACGTCATCTTCGCCTCAAAATCTTGGGTGCGATCGAAGGTTTCTTTTTACGTTATATATGCCTAGTTGATCGGAAGCTGACTATGGCTGTGTAGTCTATGGTCAGGCTCCCTACGACTATCTGCTCTGTGGATCTCCATAACAAAACGAGATGCGAATCGTATCTCATGGAAGCCTTCGATGTCCTCGGGTAGACTTGAAGTTGAAGCCAATGTGATGCACTGCTCTCTTCGAAGAGAATACATTAAGTGTGTAAAGTTACTTCGTTTTCAAACCCTAATACGTCTGCCCTGCACGAATTCTGCAGAGGTGCCTTCAGAATCTTTAATTCTAGCCATGCAATTATGCGACACGGGTTATATCATCCTTAATTTCCTTAATAATCCCTTTTACAAAAGGTGCTGCCTTTTCTCATACGGATGAAGGATAACACACCTTGGTTGTTCCGCTCCACCATTTTGCCCTTGCTCTGATCTTCTCTCCAAATCAAGCCATATTGCTGCCCTGTTTAAAGGCATCATTCTTGTCTCATTCCCAGTTCACGATGAGTTCACCCCAGTATTTACTGATGTCTAAAACGGGACAGTGTGGGCGCACTGCTGCTGTCTTTCCCTGTCGCAACTTTCCCAACCTCCCCATCGTGGCTTCAATTTTCAAGGCAGAATAATGGCTATATAGATTGCGCTTTCTCGATTCTTATCTTAAACAAGATATCTTATGTAATTTATTCATGATCGCAGCGCGCTACAAGCGCTTAAAACCCTTATTCTAAAAACACAATGGTATCTGCTGTGCAGCATTTTCTTGGCTGCTCCATTCGCAGAAACATTAATTTATGTTGGAACCTTCTCATGTAGGTGTACTGGCAATGAAATCCTTGACAGAGAGGCAAAGGCACCTCCTCATTTCGGAGTTGTTCCAGGTACTTCCCGGATGCCATTCGACAGGAACCTTCCATCAACGATTTATATCCTGCTCCGACAAGGTTTTCGATCTTCTTGGCAAGAGTGCTGGGCGAATATCGAGAGGAGCGAACTTAGAAATATAAAGGCGATCATCGGGGAGTGGTATCCTCCCACGACGAAACGCTTACACGAGGTGATACTGCCGCCTCCGTATGGCCATACTAATTATCACAGTCCTCTATGTTAGGAACCCCCTCAATTTGCATTTTGTCGAAGTCATACCCCACAATGTTTACCATATCTTCATTGATTGTTCCCAGCTGGACTCTATTTGCGCAGTATTTTCCTTACTTTTTACGAATCCCATAACATTCAAACGAATTATCATATTTATCTGATTTCCCACTTTTAGTTAGTATGCTATTTTTTGTTTTACAGAAGTGAATTTTCTTCCATATATTTGTTTTGTTATGTAATTAGGATTTATACCTGCAAGGATCACTTTTGTTTAGTTTGTTTTATTTAGTGACTGAATTTTCCCGTTTCTCTATTAAATTTTTTGACGGTTTGAATATTAAGATCAGGACCCGCCATGGTGTTTGATTTTTTCACCCAGTGTGGCGCTTTGTGAGCCGTGGTGGTTCCTGTCATATACCAATATATATATAATATTATATATATATAATTAATATATATATATATATATCTTTTCACTGCTTCTTCTCGCTCACTCGCTAGCTTTGAAAGTTAAAAATAAACAATTTTTAAATAAACAAATACTACCGTGGCACCTTTAAAGCTAGAGACTTAGTATACTGAACATTATAGGGTTCGATTATATTATATATATATCTATATATATACAGAAATTTCTATATCTAGGGAATATATTTCTCTAAATATATTTACATATATATTATATATATATATTATGTATATATATATATATTTATCTTAGTATAAATGACGTATAGAAACAAAGTTGATTATCTTATATATATTACAGATAATTTCTATATCTAGGGAATATATTATATATATATATGAGCAGAATAGCAAAGGAGTAGCATAAAAATAAATAGGAAAAGAACCCAAACCCCGTATCTACAGGTAAAACCAAATTAAACTATAAGTTATAAAATGGAAAGCATAAAAACCATCCTTGTGCAAGGGAAAAGAAAGATCTCTCCATCCAAAACTTATTTTATTATTTTCTTAAACGGGCAGCGCCCTATTCCAGGAGGGGCATTGCTCTAGGTAATTCCTTTCTAAAATACAGACGAGGGCTCGAACTCGAGATACATTCAATCATTGTAATATAACTAATGTTGTGGTTGAATTAAATGGTGGAAGGTGTCCAGAAATGGATCATCGACTTTATTTCAAAGAAAATTATTATACAACCTCTTATAAAATGTTATCAGATTACTCTAATCATACATTTAATAAAGAAAATTTTTCTATCAGTTTATTAGAATATCGAATTTGTATCCATAACTAGTATTTGATTTAAACAATCTGAAAAATTTAAAAGTGTTGTTACAGATATTAAATAAGAGCATTTTTTACCAGATAAATATATTCAGAAATCTACAAAGGCTTATGCATTAATATTATCAGATTGACTTGTAAAACTACAATCTGATGGAAATAAATGGGTATCCACTTTGTTAATTTTTTTCTTAATAAGAGTTTATATATTATGTAGAAAATATCAAATACAGTAAAATTGTTCGAAGATTATGACAATATAGACGTAATGCTAAGATTGTTCAGATGTGGAAGAGAAACTCAATTTACTTCTATAATTCGTTCAATAGTTTTTTTGGAAAGAATTAAAGTAAAATTCTGTTAGCTTTTAAAAATAATGAAATAATGTATAAAAGAAAAAAATTATATATAAATATTTCCGGTCTCTTTATTTGAGAGTTTATTTGGTAATATTAAAATTAAAAGATAATTCAGAAATGTTTAATTATATAATTACTGAGAAATAGATTATGTCATTAAAATTGTCTTTAAGAAATCCATTACGGTATTGTAATAGCTTTAAGTTCTTTGTCAACAATTTTCTTATATAGTGATTAACTACTCGTTTTTTTTTCAGAAACCTGAACATATTTGATTTAATATATTATTTTTTCCTCTTCTATAGTTAATTGGTTACTCGCCTCATCCTCATGGGGAATATAGAGCTTTGATTATCATCATTTTATCTCCTCCATCAAGATTTTTCCATTTAAGTACAGACAATTATATTGAAAATGAATCATTTGAAGGAAAGCTGGGCTAGGTAATCAAATAAGCAAACCTGTTTAAAGTTGCGATAATATTGTTATCTTAAGATTTTGTTTCCCGATTCCGTTACTCTTGAAAATCTCTAATGTTTGACTCCACTCAAGGATCCTGGTTCCAATGCTCTTATTTGTATTGTAAATAGTTCAAACAACTTAATATAATAAAGCCTAATTATTAATTTATTTAAACAATTATGTAGTAAATTAGAAATATCAGAAATGTTAGTTAGTGCAATGTTTGATTTTGATATCGTTTTATTTTGTATATAATTTACAATATTATTTCTTTCAATTTTAATGTTTCAAAATAACTAAATAAAATATTATAATTAAATTACGTTCTAATATTTGTCGCGTGCTTATCATTATAACCAAGCTGTTTTAAGAGATAGTCCAAGTTTTGTTTAAACGAAACGCTTGAAAAGTTTTCTAGTGATAAAATGACTGCGAGTCTAATTTTCCAAACAAATTAATTAATTTTTAGATTTAAAAAATTAAGACAGTAGTTATTTTCCCTTTATTATTTTGAGATGATGATTAAAGATATCTAAAAAGGTTAACTTTAGGGAAGGGATTAGTATTCACAATATAATGTGGCATTTTAAGTGTTCTGATAATCCATGGAGTAAACTGTTTTCTCGCGAAATACTGGGTGATTGGTAGTTCCACAACCAATGTCAAAATTATCGATACGCCGAACCTGATATGGAAAACAAAATATTATTGATTTAAAAGAAACTATACTTAGCATCACTATTATTTATTATATATATATTAATATATATTATATATTAATATATAATATATATATATATCATATATATATATATATATATATATATTATATTATATAATATAAT
>JABUQX010030330.1:0-17500 GCA_015478945.1 Trachelipus rathkii
GGTCGAGAAGATGATACAAAGAATATACAGCACTACCATAATAAATTGATCGAATATATACACAAGGCGTTAAGAGCTACCAACTATACATCTTGATTAACAACGAATGATGAGAGCGAAAAGATCCAAAATATTACTCATTTTTACTAATTTATATCAAAACTCCGTAATTTAGATTACCCTCATTATTCCAATCAACAGACTCTTTAAATATAAATAAAATGATGTATATATTTATCATTATTCAGTACAGACAATTAGTACTCGGATTACATTTAGAGAAATAAATGAAAATTGGTATTTTCTTTGGTAAAACTCATACTTCGTTTTCCAAGAAATGAACAATTTTCTTTGAGAATCAAAATAGTGAAAAAGCTAACAATAATTGAACATTGGCGCGCTCGCGACACCGATTCATGAATTTACTAAAATTTACGTCAATAGAATATTTATTATATATATATATTAACATCTTATTATTTATAATATATAATATATATATATAATATATGTAAGTATGTATATATATCGTATGGATAATATATATATTATATATAGTAATATATATATATATATAATCTTATATATATATAATATAGTATATATATATATAGATATAGTATATATATAATATATATTGATACTAATAGTATTATATATAATAAGACGTAGTATCCTTTCAAATGCTTCAAAATTAAATAAATGAATAATAATAAAATATAGATCAATAATAAAATATTAAAATATGATATAATATAATAATATAATATAATAATAAATAATAATGAATAATAATATTAATAACTTATTTATGTTTTGTGAAAATCGACCAATGAGAATTCAAGTTTCAAAAATAAGTCTAAAAGTGAGTTTTTCATCTGGTTGTTATTCATTCGCGAGGTAATACAAACATATTTACGAATATTTTGACTGGACCATTTGCAGCGTACATCAAATATAGTATAACAGAAAAAGAAGATAATTGCAATGGCAATGCTTGGCCTTTAACTTAAAATACAAGTAAAATGCAAAAGTGAGTGTTATATATTTCATGTATCACTGCATTACATCTTTGGGCCCCCCAACATGAAGCAAATTGGTACATTATTGCTTTTATCTGTACACATGAGGTAAAAACATTGGTTTCATTTACTCATGGTGCTCTCCTATTCTTCAGCTAAGAGACTTCATGATGAAGAACCTCAATGTATGTCGCATAATTCGACTGCTTAGCGTAGTTTAGCAATCGACGTTATCATCTCCTCCCTTATATGGTTTAGGATAAATCGTGAATCTTTGTCAATAGTATAGGAGACCACCTCTATTATCCTATTATTTTCATACCTCTTCTTGTTTATAGCCGTCAGCGGTCTATGGTCAGACTGAAGGATAAATTCCTTCCCGTAGAGATATGGCTCGAATTTTCTAATGCCCATAACGATCGCTAATGCCTCTTCTCCAAAGTTGAGTACCTCTGTTGTGTCACAGACAACTTTTTACTCCCGTAAGCGATCGGATGGAGAATTCCTCCGTCTTCTTGTAGAAGGACGTATCCCAGTGAAGTACCGGATGCATCCACTTGCAGCGTGAATGTTTTCTCCAACTCTGGCATTTTCAATATGGGCTTCGAGCTCAAAGCTTCTTTCAGCTTCTCTCAAACGCCTGCTGATGTCTGGATTCCCACCTAATCTTCGTGTTGGCTCACCTTTCTTTGTTAAGAGTCGGGTCATGTGGTGGCGTTCTGCATATTGGTGCCAAGTTGATTTTTTCCACAAACACTCTTGGATATGCTGTAACTCACGTGCCCCTAAGAACGAGCCTTACTTTTCGTTATTCTTAGCGTGGCTCTGTTTTTCTCTTAATTTGATCACATCGTGTTGCTTCACAATAGGGGTATCCTTAGGTGCCATTGGCCAATAAGGAAAGTGACCTATAAAACTTTCAAGCGCAACTGCGAACGAGGCGAACTCGGCACTTTGCGTCGCCTGGATGCTGGGCTTGAAGTTCCCTCTTCTTGCAGTCTTTGAAGAACAGTGCCTCAGATCCGTGCAATCGTGATGCTCGCGCCAGTGCTCTGGGAATGGGGACGAATGATATCAGTGCGATGTAAGAGTCGCTCGTTGATTCCGGTCCAGAAAATCCTTGCGCAATGTGACCTTACAAGCGTTGCTTCGGCAATATTACCATAAATGTGCGGAGGATGGCAGGCTAGTGAAGGTGCAATGGAAATTCCGTCGTTCGGTTGGAAAAAAACCGGGTTTTTTGTAGCAATCCCTCAGGGCTTTTATTCTTTAATCGTTGTGCGCTTCAGAGTCAAGCGCTATCGGCTGTGTGTAGGAGAGCGATTACGGTCGGTGGAGTCAAGTTTTGGTATATACATACTGTGTCCTTTGCAATTTGGTAAATAAAGGATCTGAGGATGTAGTCATGAGGGCTCAGGATCTCGAATGACCGTGATCGGCTAGTTTCGAATGGCCTGATGTTATATCTAAAGATATGACTCCTGATAGCATCTGGGGTCAGACTCGTGTAGCGTGTTTTTTACATGGCGCCAGTCGTCTTGTTCACTGGACAACGACAACTGGTGGCAAGAATGATGGCAGACGTGGAGAACGATGATGCCCATTTCTTTATCAATCATTTTTTTTGTTTTTTTCTGTTTTTTGTTCGTGTGTCATTTGTTTGTTTATGAGTGGTTTTTGTTTAGTTTTTTTTTGAAAAAATGTGTATGGCGGTTATCGGTTTACTGGTTGACATAGTTTTCTGTGTAGTTCTTTTTTGCTGTATGATGTTGATACACAGTGATATCTGTTGTCCTTCTTTAGCAGTTGTGCCGTCGCGCGTCCGGAAAGGGTTAGAGTTCTGTAGTGTATATATATGAGAAGGGTAGGATGGCATTCTGCGAGCATCGTAGATGCCATGGAATATGGGCAGGAGAGAGTCGCTTGTCAGAGATGCTTTCTCATATATAAGGGTCTATCGCATGACTAGTAATTCTTTGCGGTCGTCAGTGCGACATCTGTAAAAATCCTTCATGCTTCTCTAAGATCATTCCATTACGTATCTCTCCTTCATATCAATCTGTTATGCTCTTTACTAATCTTATGTCATGACATGCTCTCGCTTGGTGTACCTCGTGGTGATACGCATTTTTCCACGATAGAAGTGGAATAATTTCCCCCATCCCGCTGCGCCCATGCTCGTTGTCAGATTATCGTCATGCAGAGTGGTCAAGGGGATGCACACTGCATGAGGGAGCACCTAAATTCACCGTGATGTTGACGCGCATTCACTCTCCTCTTCTTCACTCTTCCTCTCTCACAATGTAACTTCACTTCAGGGTCAGGATTGAAGTGTGAAAAGGGTGGTTAATCACATCACTGGAGTGGTGGCACGATTGTGATCCTGATAAAATCATGGTCCTTACACCTATCGAATGCAGCACAGTCTCCGATACGTCTTAGCTGCGTGTAGTGGCCCGGCGCCAATCGGTCATCGAAAACATTGTTGTTGTGGTGTGAAGTCCGGTAGGAAAATATGAGCTAAATCTCCTCTACGTTTCAAGTTTTCTGGTCCTTCGCACTTTGTCATACGGACGAACCGGATTCGTTCTGGGAAATCTTTGGAGCCTTGTGGTAGCTAAAATTACCTCTAGCCGCACGTATTAGAGTTCGGTTTTAGCCCTTCTCTTAGCAAGTCAAAAACATACTTAGTATGGATTGAACCTTGCCTCTTCAAGGATTTGTATCATCCCTGGCCCAAATTTCAGTTGCAAAATTTGCAACGGACCTCGCACAGTCCTTCCATACAGGAGCTCGAATGGGAAGAATCCTGTGGAAATCTTGTGGAGCCTCCCTGTTATGCAATAATAGGTGGCGTCTTATAGGAACTGTATGCCGACTTCCTCGCACGTGTGTCTCACTGCACCTTCTCCTGCCAGCATTCCTCTTTAGGTACGCGTAAAAGTCTTTTCAGTGATGGCCTTGACTCAGTTGGGTGGTATAAATCGTGCTGGAAAAGCTTCCTGCTCTGTTGATGTTTAGCATCTTCGTTACACCGGGGGTTCCTCATTAGAGTCTGGAACGAGTAAGTTGACCGACGCATATGTCACTAGGATAGTGTTGCCTTTGGCACACCACGGTACCCAAAGCCTTCCTATGAATTGCGTTACATGCGCGATAGATGTGGATTTGGGGGTGAGGGCTTCTGTAACTCCTTCTGGAGGCGCAGTTATGCTCTTTTAGAGGATAGCACGCTTACAGGAGCTAAGCTGCGTGGCGGCATCCAGCTAAGTAGTGTTATGAGTGTGACATACTGCAAGTCCTTGTGCGTGTGAAGTGGTGGCTGAGATTGGTCCCGATATTCAGGTCGAGTGATTTCACTCTTCTGAAATGGCTCTTCAAGTAATGGGCAGTTGGGCACAGAGTAAATTTTCTTCACTGAGGTCCTTTCGGGACGGTTCGTTCTGGCATATTCACACGATGTACAGTGTTATAGTTACGTCCAAGATATCAGTGGTTGGGTGGGTCCAGACAGAACTGTGTGGGATTAGGATTGTAATTTTACAGCCCATTGTCTTCTGTTACCCCTGGATTGACCCCCAAGACTTCATCCGATCGTTGCCACTCTGTTCAGTAACTCTAAACAGGCCGGTTCTGTCACTTCCTGTCGCTACAGAGACCAAAAGTAAAACTCTCTGTTGGTTTTCATATACTCTTTTTGAAATAGTAGACCAATGTCTTACCTACTATTCTGTTTTCACGCGTCTCTCCAGCTGATCTCCGATACCCTCTGTATGACTGACATCGTCTTTCTGTATACTTTTAAAAGTCTCCCGATCGTTAACTAAAGGTATCTTGTACTATCTTGCAACGCATAGTGGTTTAATACTCGACCCTTCACCCAGCGGAGCTAACGAGATCACCTCCTTCTGCTCCAGAACTTTTGTGTGTTGATCGCTTAGCATCAACCGTCTGCAACATCGTAGACGAGGCCTCTCGTAGAAGGTAGCGATCTGTTTTCTTCAGAGACCGGGACTATGTTGAGTATTTCTTCAGACTGATGTCCTTGGACATGGCCGTTATTCCTGGTGTCTTTCGCTTAAACAATCGTAAAGTTAATCACGGATCAGTAAGGGACTTCAAGCTTCATTCTTTGCCTGTAACCTTCCTTTTCGTTCTCAGGTGAACATGTGAGACAGCCATATCATCTACAATTTCATAGTGATGGCTCCGCGGTTGCGCGACATCTTTCTATTATTAATGGTCAAAACGATTGTGGCACTGACGGGTTTCCCTCTGTTAAAGACCTCTTCCACCTCCAAAGCTGCGCCATTCGGCAGGCCGCAAAATTATGATTGTTTGATCAAATTCGCTGTCTTGCGATTGCTGTACCTCAGGCGTTCTCAGCGATGGGGACTCAGGCATGACTTAGTACTGGTTACTTCGTCGGACTCTACTATTACGGAGGGCCCTGCGACACATTTGTCGAGACTCCAATTGTGCGGAGGTATAGGTGGCTGGATCAGGAGAATATTGCTACCTGTTAACGTCTTACCCCATGATACCGTCTGATATAAAACGTCGAGACTTCCGGCCAGGGGTAGCTGCTGCGTTGTACACTAAAGCCCACGTAATAAGGGGTATCCACAATCGAGTAACTTGCGACAGAGGGAGCGTTCAAAATCACCTGTGACCGGCCAGGCAATCGTATGTTCCATGTTTGTGGTCGATCCATACATATAACACACATTCTTCGTACGAAACTTTTCTGACGCAACAACATACCTTAACAGAGAATCCCGGTATCATCGGAGGGTTTTGACCTGATAGCCATTCGACCGTACCATTCGTTACAGGTAGGTTGTGAACGGTTTCGGTTACGAGTTTTCCACCTTCGCTCCTGATACTTCATTCGGGACGCGAGAATGTATTTGCGGCCGTCTATACGACCTGAAGGCCATTTCAGGACTTTTATTAGTCCGTTTAATCAAGAGACTTGTCGCCGGACGCTCCCAGTGCTGCTGTTGCATTCTTCCTAGTTTGTCTACCTGAATTACTATTTTGTCCTCTCTACTGTTAGTATGAAATAAGGAGGGCACTTCGAAGTCTCTGCGAGATTGCCCATCACGAATCCTAGTGTGGAGAACACTGTAAAAAGGAGCACAGTGCTGAATTTCTACCTGCGCCTCGGCTTCACTGCTTACTAGATACGGTATGGTGGGATTGTAAACGCGTGCGGATACGATAGTTCCTGTCTGTCGCGCGCTTGCCACGTTCTCCGAGTCCTGCTTCATTGATTAGTCGCTCTTCGATGCCTGTTTGGTTTGCTACTTTTATGATACCATTCGTGGAGTAACCATTGCCTTTCGATCTAAAATTATTATTGTTATGTGGGCTTCTATCAACGTGATTGTGACTTCGCTGTGTGACTACACTTACTTGCTGAACTTTGATAAACGGATTTGGGTACGCATTCCAGATATATCAGTAGTCTGATAGTCTAGTTGGTTGATCTTCGGTTCCGAGATGCTTTCTTCGGTTCGGTGTCCCTTCAAAGGCCGCTAGCGTTGCGGAGTACATTTTTTTGGAGGACAGTAATTCAATAGCCGATATCTCATACTCGTAGTCACATCGACGCTGTGTCGAGACGGGTAGAGATAGATAGTGAGTGTTTCAATATAACGATCTTCGGTGGTTTCACAGTGGTTTAGTCAAATTGGTCTGCACTGGCATATGTTATGCGTATTTCCTTTTGAAAGAGCTTCATAAATGGCCAGTACTGGTAAATACAGCGCCCTAGGTTTATTATGCGATGACTCGTTCCCGTAGAGAGTCCTACGTTTTTGTACTGGTTGCTGTCGTAGCAGTATACCACCACTTCTCGTGCAGTCCGATTACCGTTCTCCGAATAAAGCTCTATTTCCTAGAAGCTTCGATAGTTTCTTCACGCTCTTCCAACCCGGGTCTCATATTGTTGGAACACAACTGATCGGCCCTTTAGCTGTGCTTAGGGATTAGAAACCAGTCCTTAAGACAACGCTCGCCTTTTTGCTCCCAGGGATGTCCGGGTTGCCGCCTCCGCTTGTGTTTCGATACATTAACAGATTGATCTTCTATAAGGTCGTTCTTCTTTTTCATCGGAAGAATGGAAGTTTGCAATTTCGGGTACTTATTAGCGTTAGTGATGTGGCTGTGGCTGCCCTGAGCGGCTTGTTCGCGACTGCCTAGCATAATGCTCGCGACGAGGTTGGCGGCTGTATGTTTGGGACGGCTGTTTTTCCTCGCAGCTAAAAGCTTCATTGAGTGTTGATCAGGCGATTCTTTCTTCTTGCTCTTCCAATACGGTTAAACTCTTTTGAGCTTCCAGACTTGCACACTTTAGGCTTGCCTCAACTTCCCGTTTCACCCGTCAAGGCATTTAGCCCTCATTCTCTTTCATCTTATCAGCTTGAGCTTTCTTCGTTTTTTCCATAGCTTCAAGCTTTATAGGCTTCTCGTTTTTCAGCCTGCAAGCTTTAGCTTTCTGTGATAGATTGTCCGTGATCAAGGCCTCTTAAGCTTTAGTCCTTTTCTTCGTGGTCGATCTTCCAACTTCAGCTTTCTCCCTTCGCTCTTGCTGCCTCAAGCGCTAACTTTTTCTGTCGGTGCCTGAAAGCAGCCAGCAGACGCTTGCTTTTCCTCTCGAAAGCTAAGTCGGCGACTAATTTCTTTTCCTCCATAATCAACAGGTGATTTAATCTTTTAGCTGCGGCAGCGGAGTGTCGCTTACCGCCGAAAAATACCGGCGGAGTTTGGCGAACATGTTCTATAAACTCAGCATTAGAGGATGCCATTGTTATATTTGTTGTATAGAAAACAAATTTACAAAAATATAATCGTTCTGCTACAAAGTCACTTTTACAACGCACGATCACAATCCCGTTTTCTAACCAAAATGTTTAAAGGTGGCTCCTAATGAGTAATGCAGTGAAACAAATTTCTAGACCACAACATTCAAGAAAGTTACAGAATGTATATGTAGGTATTTATATGTAGTATTAGTCATATTATATATGAGAGAAGTATTATAGTATATACTAGTATATATATATATATATATATATGTAGTATACGTAGTATATTAATAGTATAAAGTAGGTTATATATTATTTTGGTCGTTATCAGTAAATCTAGTTTTATGAAGAATCATGGAGTAAAATTTGACAAAATCTTGCGGGAAACCAGTATTCTCGGTCCAGAACCCAAAGTAGGTAAAATCGGGAACTTCCGAAAATACTACTTTACTTCGCTCAACTTTGCAAATTCTACTGCCTATCTAAACAATGTGTAATATATAATATATATAAATATATATATAGGTAATATAAATTTATATTATAGATATATATAATATATAGTATAATAGTATCTAATATTAATATATATTATAATATATATTATATATTATATATAGTATAGTATATATATACCGATATATATATTTATATATATATAATATATATAATATAATATATAGTATATATAATAGGTTTTATATATATATATATAATTATATAATTATAGTTAGCTATATATATTTATACTGCGGTTCGAGTATTATATTACCGATATTTGAGTATATTACTAATAGTATTATGTCGTTTATAGCAAGCATGAAGAAATATAAAGTGACTAAAAAAAATTATTCCAGTTGTTTCTCTGTTTGTCCAACGAAACAAGTATTGTTGCACAGCAGTTTGCTATTTCACTCAACTACTCAAAAAAAAAATACATATATGCCTTAACCTTCAATAAACAAATAGTCGCAAACGACTATGAGTTAGAGCAGTTGAAAATAAAAAAAAATACAATATCAACATATACCCATATATCAACAATTGGGATATTAGTTTGCCACACCGCTTGTGAACATGTAACTCTGGCACAGGTCTTAGCAAAGATCACGACATGAATGACCCTTGAGCTCAAATAGTTCAAGCAAATAGCAAAATAACTTTACTGCAGGCAGCGCAATTTCATGTGATAAAGAAATAAATGACTGAGAGTTATACTATAGGATGCCGAGACAGGTATACTCAATTTATAAATGTAAGGGCTATGGTTGAAATGATATTTAAATTATAATGTTTATTTACCGTATCATATAAACAAGGATCCGTTTGGCCCAGGCCTCACCGTGACAAATCCAATCAACTAACACCTTTTGTGATTCTCAAACCTGTATTTGTAACAGTATCCAGGCCCTCGCCTGTTAAATGGCAGTTTACCGGCCTGTGCATATATGAGTGAGACCACTCACTTGATAGCTTTAAAACTGCACCCAACTTATCTCCGCTGAAGACCCTTCAAGTGAAAAAACGGTTTGACCGAGTTCTTTGCCCCTTATGTGAAAACAATTCAGTCAATATGATTCCTTATCAATGAATTAATGTTGTTTTAAATGATCAAATTTTGATCATTTGAAAACCAATGTCTTTAAGACTTAAAATATTAACTACTTGAATATTTGAATAAATGAGAAAAGTAAAACACGTTTGGAAATACTCGAAGGAACTAGCTGGAGGTGAAGATTTAAAATACTTTAATAAAAAAAAAATGAAAATGTACCTGCCTTTACAAAACTAGGTTTTTACACATCACACGTCACATGTAGTATGATGCCGGAAGGGTATCCGCATATCATGCACACCGCATTGTTAAACCTCAGTCACCGATATGTTTTAATGTATATTTATGCTTTAAATATTTACTTGCATATGCAGAATTCGACGCCCCATCAGTGGGACATGCAATATGTACAGACTGTATGTTCACAATGTGTATATGCAGACAAATGTTATTCAATATCAAAATGCTCTAATACTAAAATTTATACAAATCCTTGCCTAGTAAAGTATGTATATATAAGATATAGATATTTATATTCCAAAAATATGTTATAAATAAATAATATATCATTAATAAAATATATAGGACAGGTGTATTTGATGAAGTAAATCCTGACTTTAATCTTAACTTGAAAGATTATGCAGACTTTTGAAGATGTTACAAAAGAGGCTCGAAGTTCGTTGTGTTGGACAAATGTCATGAACAGCTGATTTAACTATCGAGTCTACTCTAATGCAGATGAGTTTGCCAATTGAATGAATAAATAAATCTTTTAGTTGTTACAGAACAAAAATTGTAATCACAAAGTTTAACCATATGCTTAAATAAAACAAATATTTAAGCTTACAAATTGCTTTTATATTGGTACTGTCCCAGAAATATTTTGTTGCAAACACTTGTAGAAAATAATTGTAATAAAGACACAAGCTTACCTGCCAGTAATATCTAGCAAACAATTTGAACGCAAGACACCTTGCAAATGCACTTTCTGCAGACGATGCTTTGAAAGAGCAATCGCATATAGATACTGGTAAAATAAACACAATTACTTTAAAACCCAGCTTAAAACACCTTTAGCTTGTCATAAACATAACGAGCAATAAATTTCCATCATTGAAGAATATATCACCATATTCACGTTTAAAACACGATATTACAATTTACTTTGTAATAAAATATAAAAACAAGGCACTTCACTGGATATCAAAAAATAGACACACTAACAGAATATAAATTGATGCGGAATATACCAGTGGCGTTAAGAGCTACCGAACTATACATCTTGATAACAACGAAATGAAAGGGAAGAAAGGAATCCAAATAATTCTCCTTTTTACTATTTATACTAGAACCAGTAATTTAGATTACGCCTCATTATCCAATCACAACTCTTATAAAAAAACTGATATAAATAAAATGATGTATATATTGTCATCGAGATTAATTCAGTGAAGACAAAATATATTATTTATCAATTCGAAAACAGGCGAATTGGTATCACATTTAAATCACACTACGGTCTGAAGAAATGACAATTTCTTGAAAGTAATATAATAAAAGCTAACAAAATTGAACATTGCGCGCTACCACACCTTGATAAAATTACTAAATTTATTCAATAAATATTTATTTATATATATATAAAACCATTTTATATATATATACTAAGACGTAGTGAAACGTAATTATGTTGCAAATTATTAATAATAATAATAATATAATAATAGATAATAAATAAGTAATAATAATCACGAAGTAAAATGACATATAATGAATTAATAAATCAGAAAAAAATAATAATAATAATAATAATCAATAACAATTATTAAAGCTTTGTGAAGCTATTAAATGAGAATTCATGGTTTCAAAAAGAGTTCTTAAAAAGTGAGTATAAATTGGTTGAAATTAGCTTGCATAATAGAATGATATACTGCTCCTATGTTTTGGATTTATCATAGATAAGCGTACATCAAATATATAGACTTTGAGGCACATAGTGCAGCGCATAGTGCATTGTTGAACATTAATTGGAATACTTAAATGAAAGAATGTTATATATTTCGATGACAATCTGCATTAACAGTCAGGATAAAATTCTTGTTATTTTTATGCTATGTTTCTGGTTAAAACTTTGCTATGTATTTGCAATCAAATTATTCAGTTGGGGATTATGATATTTAGACGAGGTTATGCTGAATTTTTGTGTTAAAAATTACGTTGATGTAAAAATTTGTGTACGTTAGCATTATATTCGTTGTCAGTATGATGATTAGACAAGGGTTATGTAAATTTTTGTTACATATTACGATGTTAATTAGCATATTTTAACATTGATATGTTAGAGATATTCTTGAAAAAAAGTGTGAATAGGTTTACGTTTTGTTACGAGTGGTTAGGTACTTTACTGGTTGTTAATGGGAAGTTTGTTAATGTTAGTAGTTCATTCTACGTATGGTGTGTAGGTTGTCGTTGGACATTATTATTTCTTGGTTGGGTGTTATGTTATGTTACGCTTTATTAATGTAAAAACGTTGTCACGTTAGCATATATTCTTCGATGGTTGTGATAAAAGGAACTTATTTTTGTGTTATGTTTTATCCGAAATGATACTCGAGAATATGACTTGAACCAATTGATCAATAGATCAAAAGGTCATGGTGGGAATGGTTGGGTAGGGGTTGATGGTTTGATTTACTGATTTACTTGCTTTAAGGATAAGTAAACTATTACAATTTACTATGATGTTATTTTATTCAAAGAAACTTATTTTTGTTATGTTTGGATAAAACTTTTGTTAATTCTTTTATTCGTTGGTCTGTATGAATTAGACAAAAAATAATGAATAAATTTTTGTTAAACATAGTAATTTTTTTTGTAAATTAAACGTTTATAGTTTTAGAGAGATTCTTGGAAAGAAGTATGAATAGGTTAACGGTTTTGTATGCAATGTTAGTTACTTAACTGGTGTTAAGTGTGGAACTTGTTATGTTAACATTTATTCGAACGTAAGTTGTGTTAGGTTTGTCGTTGTACAGATTATTTTTCTTAAGTTCATGTATGAATTCTATGTTAGCATTTATATTGTGAAATACATTGATTTATGGTTAGTCATATATTCGCTGGTTTAGAATATAATAGGAAACTCATTTTTGTGCAATGTGTTATCCGAAATGATACCCGAAATGCGCGTAAATCAATAATGTTAAATGTAGAACATTAAACAATGATAATGTTAGAGATAGTGCTTGAAAAAACTGTCGAATTTAGGTTACGTTTTTGTACGATGTGTTAGTTATTTACTGTTGTTAAGTGAATGGAACTTTGTTGATGTTTAGTAGTTTATTCGCTGCGTAAAAAGGTGGTGTTAGGTTTTTGTCATTTGATACCATCCTATATTCTTTAGTTCTGGTAATGCTATGTTTGCTTTATTTAAATGTGAAAACAATGTCACGATATCTATATTGCGTTAAGTGGTTAGGTATATAGAAATAACCTTCTTTTTGTACCTTAGATTTATCCGAAATGGATGACTCGATATGTGTACCATGGAATCAATAGGTCAATAGATAAAAAGGTCAGTCATGCACGGGATGGGTAGGGAGGGCGGGGAGGGAACTAATTGTTTGATTTACTTGATTACTGCTTTAATTCCGTAAACTATTACCTTTACTGAATATATTTTAATTCAAAGGACTTAATTTTTAGTGCTATGGTTGGATAAAATTGTGTTATTTTTTATGTTATGTTTTGGATAAAAACGTTGGTTATGTTGCAGATTGATCGTTGGGGATTATGTATATTTAGATCAGGTGTATGATGAATTTTTGTTAAATATTAGGAAGTTAATGAAAAAAACTTTGTTATGTTAGCATTTAGTTCGTTGTCAGTATGATAATTAGACAGGGTTGGTAATGTTAAATTTTTTGTTAAATATTACCCGACTTTAATGTTAAGATTAACATTAAGATGTGTTTAGAGAATATGCTTTGATCTTGAAAGTATGATATGGTTTACGTATTGCTCGCTGTGTATGGTACTATTACTGTTGTTGAAGGTATATGTAGGAACTCGTGTGTTAATGTTAGTAGTTGTATGTCGTACGTAGGTGGTGTTTAGGTTTGTTATTGTACATTAGTATTCGTTAGTTAGGTAGCTGTGTTAGCTTTATATGTGAAAACATTGTCACGATTAGCAATACATATGATGGTTAGTATATAAAGAACATCTAAGTTAATGATAAATTTTTGTTTAAAGTTTAACTTGTGTTAATGTAAAATTAACATTTGATATGTTAGAGATATGGTTTGAAAAAAGTATGAATAGGTTTAGCGGTTTTTGTATCTCGTGAGTGTTTTAGTTACTGTTGATTTTAAGTGTGGAAAGCTTTGTTAAATGTTAACAGTTTTATTTCGATCGTAGTTGTTTCAGGTTTTGGCGTTGTATATTATATTCTTAGTTCATTGTGATGCTGTGTTTTAGCTTTATTATATGAATAACTTTGTTTTTACGCGTTAGCATATATTTCGTTGATTAGGTGTATAAAAGAGACGATGTTTTTATGTTATGTTTAACCTAAACTGATACTCAAAATGCGAGTTGAATCAATAGATCTGTGGTGTTTAATGATTAGTTGTTTTTATTTGTCTGGTTGTTATGTGTTAAGTATGTCATAATCATGTTTAAGCTTACAGAGGATAAGAACTCTCTATGTTTGTATTTATCGTTAGGTATTATGGTACTTGGGTAAGGGCTATGGTGAGCTTTTTTGTTAAATATACCCTGTTTAATGTAAAATTACAGTGATATATATGCTTGAGATATGCTTGACAAGTGTGTGAACAGGTTACTTTTTTGTACGCTATATGTTAGTTACTTTAATACTGTTAGTGTTGGAATTTGTTAATTTTAAACGCGTTATTCGGTTTGCCGATGTGTTAGGTGTGTTAGGTGTTTGGTAGCCATTATAAATATTGTTTAGAGCGGGATGACTCTATGTTAGCTTATTTAATGTGAAAACATTGTTACTTTAGCATATATTCGCTGATCAGTGTTAAAAGAATGTGTGTTTTATATGTTTATGTTTATCCAGAAATGATACAACGAATGTGACTTGCAATCAATAGATCGATGGATCTTGAATAAAGTATGAGAGAGGTAGGGTGTATGTTTTAGTTTACTGATTTTTGGTTTTAGGGTATGTAAAACATGAACATTTTTTAATAAAAAAATTGATGAACTTGAATCAATAGATCAATAGATCAACGGAAGGACAGAGGGTGGTCTGATGGTGGTTTGATTTACTGATTTTACTGCTTAGGGTATGTGATACATGTCAATTTTAGTAAAAAAATGACTTGAATCAATAGATCAATAGATCAACAGATGGATAGGAGGGGTGGCTGGATGGTGAATGATTTAATGATTTACTGCTTTAGGGTTTTGTAAAGCGACATTTTAACTAAAAAATATGCTTGAATTCATAGATCGATAGATCAATAGATAAATAGATCAATAAATCACGGAGGGGTGAGGAGGGCTTTGTTTGATTTACTGATTTACTGGCTTTAGGGTATATAAAACATGACAATTGTTAGTAAAAAATATGAATTGAGATCAATGTATAGATAGAATATTACGATAGGGGTGTACATAACAAGTTGATCTTCTTATTTGCAGTTTAAATATATAAACAACGTAAATTTGTAAAGTTATATCAACAAAAAGAATAAGAATTTTATTTATTTAATTTATTTTTTTATTTATTTTTTTATTATTTTTTTTTCTTGATGATTCTGAAACCATTCATATTCGAGAATCTACGGGTTTCGTAACCTATATAAAGCACATCATATCTGTTGTTATACGAATGTTTATTAACTCAGCACCGCAACCAGACGGCTCAGCACTGGTGCGCCGATGCCACTCCTCAAGATTTCGATACCAACTCTTTCTAGAAATTCAGCTCTGAATCCACTCACCAAAATTTAGCCTTCTACGAACACTTCGATTTTTTTGGGGGTGGGTGGGGCCCCTTCGAAGGGGGGGCCCGCAGTGGTCCGTACCCTGATTCATACGACGAGGCTACGTCACCAATATAACCTCTCGCAAATTTTAACGCCGCATATTGATAACTCTACGACCCATGTAGATATATATGCGGGAACCATAAGGCTGAAGCCGCGAGCCTAAAAATCGATTCCCATCAGGAATCGATTTTTTCATCGGACATCTCGTAATAATAAGTAATAATAATAATAATAATAATAATAATAATAGATAATAATAATATAATAATAATAATAATAATAATAATAAATAATAATAATATAATTCTTATTATTATTATTATTATTATAGTCGTTGTTAATGTAATAATAGGAATATAAATAATAAGTAATAATGATAATAATAATAATAAATAGAATAAATAATAATGAATAATAAGAATAATACAGACAGACGGGTCGGTCTGTCTGCATGTTCGGCTTGGTCCGATCTTGCCCTGAGGCGCACAGATCTCGCCGCTCGGAAGCTGCAAAAAGCGTAACCCCACACAATTCGCCCTTCCGCCTCTAAAGGGGAATATCTGTCATGGTATCGTCAGCTTATAGACAACGATGAAACTTCGCCCAGTAGATAGCGTAACACCTCGAATAGCCCTATATTATGCCCGAAAGGGTTTTTTTTTCAAGAACGATAGGCTCTGAGATCCTTCCTATCGGAAAAGGGTGGCAGTCGACTCAGTGGCTGCAATAACTGTACTATATTAGTATAGTTATGAAGTATATAAGATTATATTGAGGTGGTATTGATATAATATATGATTAGTGCGGCAGGTTAGGGTTTGGAGTAGTATAGTTATTAACTCTACGTTGGTACGTGGTGTAGTAGTAAGGAGTGTATACCTAGTATTACAAAGTTTTTTGTAGACACTGAGTACTAATATTATTTAATATGTAAGATGGTGTAGTTGTAGATGGCCAAAATAGCCTTGGCCACCTTCGCTTCGGTGTCAAAGGAACCGAACAAGTTCATTATCGTCACATGGAAATTTGATTTAGAATGATATCTAATATATAGTAGTATGATCCTACTGTATATATGTATATTATATATATAGATATAAGTAGGTAATAACTATCTAATGATACGCGTTATGACGTTATATTTACTATATGTGCGATTATGAGTTTTTATATTAATATAATATAATATATATATATATATGTATATAATATAGTATGTAAGTATATATAGTACAGTCAGTCACAAGTCATCTATTTATTTTCTTTTACATATGTATATAGTATATGTATATATATATATATATTAATATATATTATATATTATTATATATATATATATATATATATATAATATGTAAATATATATTATTATATAGTTATATATATATATAAGAAATAATAATTTCAATACGTAGAAAATGATTGAAAAAATATATATTGACAAGTTTAAAAATGCAAAGTACTTACAAGTAACTTTACAAATTTTCAGTACAGTAAAGTGGCAAGTAAAGTAACGCATGGTTTTTAGATACTGCATAGTACATCAGCGAAGTACTAAAAAAGATGTATTTAGGTAGCGAAGTGCTTGGTACTTGAACCAAGTGCCTGAATTAAGTATATGTAAGGATGAGATTGCAGTGACTATGATGTCGTTAGTATAGTATACGTTGATGTTAGTAGTTAGTTTACGTAATATATGGATAAGGGTGACAAGTAGGTATGAAGGATATCTAGTAGTATGTTTAAGGTAGTATAATAGGTATGTCGTATTAAGTAGGTATTATGTATGTATGATTGTATTAGAGCCTGAGGTGACTGGTATGTATCAGATAGGTGTATTTATGAGGTTAATAGGTATATGAGATCTGGCGTAGATATATAATATATATAGTACACTTGTATAACATATATATAGTATATATAATTGTATATAATTTTTTAATATATTTTAAAAATACTTTAAAATTCACTTGAAGAGGTGCTGTTGGCCCGTAACTATCTTTTTGATGCTGCCTGCCCAGTCTTGGTGGAAATCTTTAAAGCGAAAGCCTCGATAAGACCGTTGATATAAGGACTAAGGAGTCG